>QYTT01091125.1:60631-78429 GCA_006980735.1 Dasypogon diadema
ATATATTTGCAGATCACCTGTATAAAAATGACGATTTTAGAATAGTGGAGCATATCTGAAAAGTCATTGATAAAATATTATTAAAAGCAGCGGTCTTAATATAGAACACTGATGTACATCCCTGCAGTCTGGGATGTATTCAGGCAATTATAGAAAATTAAAAAACTAAAATCTGATTTCCATTATCGAAGTTTTATCTTTTGCTACAGATAATTCGGAAATTTTTTTGTCATGTTTATTGCCTGCATTACATGGGTCTTACACAAAAAATTTGAGGACTGCGTTTTTTGATTTTGTCCAACTTATCCTGATTTTTTGTCGTAGTTACTTATTTTGTTGATGTATCAGGAGTACAAATGGAAAATCGCCGCTTTTTTTCCAAAATTTTAGGCTTTATTACGGAAAATGGTTATATACTTCTTTAAAGTATTGTCCATTGCTAGCCAAAACTTTTTCCCATCTTTCTGACAGCATATGGATTTCGCGTCGAATTTTGAGGCTATCCACGAATTGACCCAGTTTTTGGTCCCCTCGTAAGAACGGAAACACTGCTCAGCCAGGCCCTACACCATCGATCAAAACAGGTGGTAGTAGGAAGGGGCGATGTCTGCGGAATACGGCTTTTGGGTAGGACTTCACATTTGAGCATTTCTATGTACATTTTAACCGATTGTGCAACATGAGGACGAGCATTGTCATGCTGCAAAATAACTTCTTTGTGTCTCCCCTCGTATTGCGACCGTTTTTCCGTCAATGCTCGACTCAAACGCATTAGTTGTGTTCGGTAGTGATCTTCTGTAATGATTTCACCCGACTGCAACAGCTCATAATATACCACGCCGAGCTGGTGCCACCAAATACACAGCATGAGCTTCGAACCATGAATATTTGGCTTGGCCGTCGAGGTTGATACATGGCCGCGATGCCCCCACGCTTCGCTTCGGATTATCGTACTGAATCCACTTCTCTCGATGAAAAAACTCTTCCTTTTTTGCCGTTGGAGCAGCTTTTGCACGTGAAGAAACGCCTTTCGACATCTCTCGACTTCAACTCGTATGGCACCTAGTTTCCTTGTTTTTGGATCATTCCCAAAGTTTTCAAACGATGTGAAATTGCTTGTTGAGTCGCGCCCAATGAACCTCCAAGTTCTTGTTGCGTCTGATATGAGTTTTCATCCAGTAATGCCTCCAATTCTGCATTTTCAAACTTTTTCACCGGTCGGGGATACTAACCATCTTCCATGAAATCACCACTTTTGAAGCATTGAAAGAACATGTCACTAATAGAAGCCTGACCATAAGTTTTTACAATCATTCTATGCGCCTCAGCCGCAGATTTTTTTTGAATTGAATGCAAAAAGCAAAACTTCCGGCAAATGACACGTACAAAAAATATATGACGCCGCTAAAAATTCACATATGTACTCATGAGGCGTCGTTGACAGATGCCTAACCTTACCATGTAACGTTTCTGATCTGACATTCGTGTCCAGCATTTACTACTGGAGTCATCTATTGGAAAACGGCGGTTTGTACTCCTGATAATTGCGAAGCCACTAACAAATAGCCAGTAGCAGGAAAAAACCATTCCAAAAATTTTGGCTTACTTACAACCAAACTGCGCTATGTGCATCATAGAATTGTCCCTGACCTTAGGCAATACCTTCACAAAAACGAACTGCGAATGTGTTGATTGTCCATCTCAAAGTTTGTTGTTTTCTCTATGTAGTTGAATGTGGTAAGCTTTAATATTTCTATGTTTTCTTCAGTGCGTTTCCCTATACGAAATTTTTTGAGTCTTCCAAGTCAAAGCTGTGGTTTTCGTTTACCGCATATGCCAGACAAGCTGTTTTGAGGTACTGCTGTTTGTCTTTCCGTTTTCTAGTTAATTCGTAATTATTGATTATTATATTCAGTTCACCTCCTATTTCACCTATATATATATATATGTCCTTTTAAATTCTATGAGTCACAGTCGCAGTGCAATTTGTATATCACCTTTTATGACCCCTAAAAAGTTTAGATTTTGTCTTGCTGAAAATGGTTTTCTTGAGTGATTGCGGATTTTCTAGACTGGTAATAAGATTGATATTGATGCAGTGGTGTTTCCTTCTTTTTATGGTTTCTAAACTGGAGTGGCCCTAGAGTGTAGGCTATTATAAAGCCTATCATTCATCCACCCGAAAAAAGAAAGAAAAGAGAAATTCAGGAATGGAATATGTAATTGACCTGATGCAGCCTAGAACACACTCCCATCCCCTTTCGGCTGCCTCGTGCAATACATTAAGGACCTATATCCTTTTGCTAAAAGTGGCGGGCAATATATCACCATTTCAGTCGGCATGATAGAGATTTGCATTCCTAAAAATAATTTAATTTGATTATAAAAGTTTTGACGTTCAATTGGTATTCCATTAGGATCTGGCTTCTAGAGTACCATTTTAACTCCTTTTCAATATTATAGAAAGCAAGAACGAAGCTTCCATGATGAGCGGTACAATTTAGTTAAGGTGTCGGCACACTGCCTTCTTTGTGTATACTGACCATTATATCATCTTTTCATACCTTTTAAGGGGCTTGATGAGAAAGGGTAAAAATATTTTTAGGCCACTCTACAAAAGCTTGCTCAACTTTCTTATTCCGTAGCTGTCAATTTCATTTTAAAGTAACTTTGAATCTGAAAATTAAAGCTAAAGCTTAAATCAAGAACCTCTCCAAGTTTCTGGACGCTTGTAAGTTTATTCTGCATGCGACCTTGCGACCTTGTTCATTAAATTATGCAGGATTTTGAGTTCTACCTTAATGGAACCGTTTAGAGAACATTATCTAAATCATGCCAAAATCATGGAGTCAAATCAGACGAATCTCGCTATATAAACTTAATTTGGTGCGCATAAAATAAACATTTTATATTCCGTACTCAGGCGGCTTTATGTCCCTCCGTGAATTGTATGCTCAGAGGACCCTTTCCCAAAGTGGCCATATCTACCAGGGAAAGGCCTCAGTTTAAGGGGACTATTATGGGCCCGAGTTTTATATGTATGATTTAACCTTTTATGCCAATGGAGCTGAAATTATTTGTTCTGAGGATGGTGGTTTCTTGGGGGTTTTAATGTTGGACGGGAAATAAATGTTCCTGTGCACCAAAGCGTTCACCATAAGATTGTATATATTTTTTCGGATATGACTTCTGAAGTCGGTCATAAAGAAAAACAAAACCCGTCCAAAGGAAAAATATAGGAGAAGTTTTGGGTGGATTTCAGGAGATTCATCTCCATATCGATATAGCGCTGTTTTGTATGCAGCCTAAGCAGACATTTTATGCCGCAATTTGTTTAAGCGGTTCTTTAAGTTTCCTGTGGAGGAAGAAATTTGTGTAAGGCATAAATTTCCTACTGGTGCTTTCCGGAGAAAGTTGCTGATGTTTTACTGTTTATTTTAGCACGGAGTAATTACGAGCATCCTTATCTTCCTGGAGACGTTGTAAATAGGAAAATTTCTGCAGCTTGCTCGCAACTCAAACACACGTTTCAAATTCTTGTCCAATTCCCACTGTTCATGCCATTATAGGGGAATATATCTGAAAGACGGTTTTCCGTTGGAAAATTGGGAGTTCAGCAAAATCATCTTGTTCTACGGCAAATCCTAATTGCTTCTCTCTGGACGTGTTATAGAGGTTTATTTCCTGCACCTGCTTTCGCTGTAACGTAAACTATCTCAACTCAACTGTAACTATCTCTGCCGATTACTTTCTTTGACTGAACCGGTTTATCTGATAATAGTGAGACGGGATCCGAGAAGATATTCAGCTTGTGCACCACACAAGTGTAACGTATTCGAAACACATACTCTATGAATGAACTGTTGTTATCCTCCAGAAAACTGTGGTATGATCCCTTTTAAGAGACGAGAATGGTCCCCGTTTACGACAGTTGTTTGAAAACGGATGAATCACTCTTGAAGTGCTGTTGAATTTTTTTATTGGCACATTTTCTTTTCGACAATTCTGGTGGATGTTTCTTTTTATGTTACCAGAAAAAATATTTTACATTTTACTTAAAATGAGACATATGTTTTATCTAAGCCCTATTTAAGGCTTTTTGATACCTTTTTGGGGAAGGCAGACAATTTCTCAAACTCTCAAACTAACTTTTCCCAAAAACAATTAAAAGCACAAATCTAATTTTGCGAGATGTAACTAGGCCAAAATTAATGGCTTCAGCTGTACTTTAAAGCACACATTCCAACAGCTCTACATGCCTTAGTTGCAATTTCACACATCGTCTCAGTTTTACTAATTTTCAGGGGACAGTACTCCAAAGAGCAATGCCCAGTCCAAAGCCAGCAACTTCACAATCCTTTCTTCGTCTATTTTAGTCCGAGAGTTTGCATTTAAAATGTAAAGTTTCGTTTATTATTCTATCACAGTACCAGCCTGGGTGATTCAGTCGACTATATGTGCAGCCATCCGAATATGATGTTGTCTTTGCACTTTTCTTGCCAGAAAATTCGTAGGTTATGTGTGTTAAAGTGAGCTCAGACAAATTTTGAATTTTGCTAGAAGAAATTTATCGGGATAATGGGATAGGCGTTTTTAATGGCACAGGATAAATATGATGGAAGTTTACATAACTTCTAAATAATAATTAGGCAGTGTCGGAACTAAAGGTAACGTAAAATATAAACCTCATTGATAAGGTTCCGCCCTGTCTTCATTAGGAGAAATGCTTTAAGATCATACTATATAATACTTAATCATAATTTTTACGAATCTCAAAAGTAGGAGTAGTAAACTCCTGAAAATCAACTAGCTCTTCAAATCCAAAGGTAAAGATCACCATCCCTTTTCAAACAAAGACAAGGAGACAAAGAGTGTTATAATGTATCCGAGTGTATTTCCTAATTTTTTCTCATAAATATGGAATTACGATGTGATTATCTTAATAGAAACATACCCTGTAGGAAATGTAATGTATATAGAACTAGTTCTAGAATCAATTATTTTTTAAGGGCAACTAATTACACTCAATATTCCAGATAATCTTCTTTTTTACACGCAATGTCATAGGAAGAGTCCATATCGGATCCTTCTGCATTACCAGTAATCACTTACAGAATTTATGCACAAAAATCGGTTCTCACAAATAACTGCAAAGTTGAAATGATTCACTCATCTTCGAAGTACATATATAAGCCAGAAAAACGCACATGAAAACATGCAGACCTGAACATGTTAATTTTACCACTCTTTTCTATCTCGTTACCTTTTGCATTACCAGTAAGTGGTTACTCTAACAAAATTGTAATGCATTAGATATTAGTTCTCTGCGTAACCTCTTCTCACTTTTTCTACTGGGATACGTTCTGGAAGAACAATGTGAGAGGTTTAATAAATTTTTTATAAGTTACAAATTGATGTGGATACCGGTTATAAAATGTAATAAATATGGTAGGACTATTGGAGAATTTTTAATAGCATATAAAAACATATAAAGAATTGTGAGTTTGTAAATAGTGGAGAGCTATCGTTTATTAGAGCAAGTGTAAATAATGAAGTAATATATATACTACTAACTTATCTCATTTGCAATTATTGGGAGCGTGATTTCCAACCCTTAAGAGACGTTCTATTGGAAGGTAGTGTAAACAGTTTTCTTGTGATGGGTGATCTAAATGCACGTGTGGTTAGAGAGCAAAATTTCGAACAAAACCTTGTGGATGGATTGAAATATGTAAGGCCGTATAGAACTTCTAAAGACAATAAGATTGATTCTCGTGGGAATAAGTTTCTTGAATTGTTGGAGGATACAGGGGGAAGTGATATTAAACGGCCGCCCTAGAGGTGATTTGGAGGGTCATTTTACATTTCTTAGATCCATGGGCTCGTCAGTGAATGATATTTGCTCAGCTTCATGGAATGTGTTAAGATATTTCGAAAGATTTGAAGTGGAAAAGGACCAATTTTCGGATCATTTACCAATAGCACTTACTCTTACATATCAAAGACAGGATGAAGGCGAAACTGAGATGAAATTGTTGCCTAAAATATTCTGGAACCAAGCTGAGGAGCTAAAATATAGGGAGGGACTTGACAAACTTTTAAACGGTGTAGAGTATGAAAATCTAGAGCGAAGTGAAATAGAGGTGTTCAAAACAGTAGTCTATAAGGCAGCATGTTACAATCCAACTAACAAGAAAATATCGTATAAAAAAGCTAACCGGTTTACTTCGGAATGTGTAAAAGAAAGAGTATGTCTGTCAAATTTCTAAGAATTTATGGGAGGGTTAATACGGCAGAGGCTGAAAGTTTTAATCTGGTACAAAGAGGTATGTAAAGAAGCTAGACATCTGTAGTATAAATCACTTGGTGAACAGCTTGAGAAAGTAAAGGATGTGAAGGAATGGTGGTCGATAAAGAAGAAGCTTAAACACCACAAATTTACTATTATAGCGAGCATAAACAGGCAAAAGCCCGTCCTGTTGAAAAGAATGATCATATTAAGACATGTTGTCTTCCCGTGGCTGTGAGCGAACGCATTTGCATAAAATATACTTCCAAATTCCTAGAAATGCGAGTGAAGGTAAAATGTGTGGTTCATTAGGGTAAGAATTACATTGCCGGCAATTAGGGAGTATAAGGTGCGAATGCGTTTTATTTTTCTTTGTCGTTCCTAAAAGATCCTCTTAATGGTGTGTGAGTGCGGTATGAGTTCCTTTAAAGCAATGGTTCCCAACCAGTGGTCCGCAGGAGCGAAGATATGGTCCACGAATGATTTCAACCAGCGAAATTAAGACGCCACCTAGAAACAGTCCATTCTAATTTCTCTGACCGACCGCCAGAATTCTTTGAAGGAAGATTAGAGAACCTAAAAAAATGAAACTCGGATCTACATAGTGGTACGAGTTTTGCGACATCAGAGAAAATTTTAGTAGCGTCGTTTGAGATTTCGCAATTAGTAGCGCAATCTAAAAAACCTCACACAGTCGGAGGAACGCTCGTAAAACCGTGTTTGATCAAAGTTTTCGAGGAAGTTTTGGGATTAGAGGCCAGAAAAAAATGCAAGAAATACCTCTATCGAACAACACGGTTAAAGCTCGAATGGAACTAATGTCGAATGATATCGAAAAGCAACTTGTTTCAAGAATAACAAAGTCACCATGCTTCGCTTTGCAGTGTGATGAGTCGACTGACATTTCTAATTGTTGTCAATTACTTGTGTTTATCCGCTTTTTGGACGACGACAACGTAATCAAAGAAGAATTATTAATTTCGCGAAAACTGGAAACAACATCAAAAGGTATCGACGTCTTGAACGCAATACCGGAATATTTTCAGAAACATGACATTATGTGGAAAAAACTCGTTGGTTTCTGTGCGGATGGCGTTCCAGGGATCACGCTCCGGTCTGGATATGTTAGTAAGCTTCAGTTATGGTTGGGCAAAACTGGGGAAAAGAATTATTCTGCGTTCGCGGCATTAAAAGCACTTGTGGAGGACAAAAAGTATGACGCGAGTAGAGAAAACATACAAGAAAACACCAACAGTCATTTACAAATGTTGATTGATGAATTCAATTGTTACTTTCCAGTATATACCGAAACACAATCTAAAGTTGATTAAACACTGATTCGCAACCCTTTTAGCACGAATGTTTGGGAAGTTACAGAAGGAATCCAGGAAGAACTCATTGAATTTCAAAATGACAGAAACTGTAAGGACGCATTTGAAACTAATTCACTGGAGAAATTTTGGTGTCAAAAATCAATTTCTTAAACCAAAATTCGAACAATCGCCTTGCGCTATCTTACGGTTTTCTTGACAACTTATTTATGCGAACAAGGGTTTTCTGCTTTGTTGGTAATTAAAAACAAGGCCAGGAACTGATTGAAAGTATGATGTGATGATTTGCGTGTAGCTTTGAAAAATAATATTAGTCCTAGAATTGCCGAACTTCTGAAGAAGATGCAAACTCAAAAATCACCTTGATTCAAAACTTATTGAACTTTCTACTAAAACTGTTATGTTTTCTATTAAAATAATACTGATAATGTGTGTTGCTATTGAGTTTTTGATTAAAGTTTATTTTCGGATTGATTCAGTGTTTTTTCTTGTACGTCATGGTCCGTGCTAATGATAAAGAAATCAAAGTGGTCCCTCGTAAAAAAAAGGTTGCTTTAAAGGAAGCATCCAGAATGTAATTCAATTCGATGTAGGGCACGGCCAAGGGTTGACGTGCTTAAAATTGCGCTCGTTTTATACTATGGGGAACAAAATAGAATTTGACATTCTTGTTAGGTACTTTGAAGCTTTGCTGAGTCCTAAACTTAAGGTCGGACGTACACATTACGCAGATCCCAATAATCAAAATGAAATCTTAGATGCACCTATAACATTAGAGGAAATCAAAAATGTCTTGAAATCTAAAGATGGGAAAGCTCCAAGGTTAGATAGAATACCGGTTGAATTCTATAAAAATGCAACAGACGAATTTCTGGGTACGTTTGCAAATAGATGTAATAGCTACTTTCAAGATGGATGTGTTTCGGATTCTTTTAAAAAAAAGCTATAATTTATCCATTATTTAAAAAAGGAGATTTTAATGACTCAGGTAATTATAGAGGCTTGTCGTTTCAGGATGTGGACTGTAAAGTCTTTACAGGAGTTCTGCAGCTAAGATTAGCCAAATGGGCAGATGAAAATAATATTATTAAAGAATGTCAAGCCGGTTTTAGAAAAAAAACTATTCTACAATTAACAACATTTTCAGTTTATGTAGTTTAATACATTTACAGTGAAGCATTGGGGAAAAAAAAGTTTATGGGTTTCTTGTGGGTTTTAAGGCCACCCTCGATTGCGTCGAGTTTATTCTATAAACTCTTTAATGCTGGAGTTTCGCGGAAATTTATTAATATTTTAAGGGCAGTATACGAGGGCACACGGTCAACAGTATGGAATGGTCAAACGACTTCACGGTTTTTTGAGACGAGCATCGGGGTGAGGCAGGGGGGCCTTCCGACTCCAATGCTGTTTTTACTTTATATCATTTTATCATTGATTTAGAAGAATGTTTAAAAGAGGAAATATTTATCGGAGATACGACTGTCAGTCTTCTCATACATGCAGACGGCATTGTCCTGCTTGCTGACGATCCATATAAACTGCAACGTATGATACACAGACTAGAAAGTTATTGTGATAGGTGAAATCTTATGGTCAATTTGAGTAAGTCGCAGATCATGGTCTTTAGAAAAGGTAGAAAATTATCTGTGCATGAGAAATAGTACTATAGTTAGAGTGAAATAGAGATAGTCAAAGTAGTGAAATAACATGTAGGAATGGCACAGAAAACCAATATAACTTTTGACATAAATAATTACGATAGTGCATACTAGAGGGTAAAAAGAGATGAAATAATAAATAAAGTTCAAGAACGTCTGTGGGCGGAAACAATGGAGCAACCAATTAATTCAACGCTACATGTTTCATACAGCAAGCTCACACATAAGTTTTGACAGCTATTTCGAACACGATATACATACCTGCCATATTAAAATGATATTTATGGCTCGAGGGAGGATGCTAGATTTAAACGCCAGACCCTTCAAAAAGAACACATGTGGACTATGTTCCTTGTGTAACAGAAAAGATGTGGAAAACACTTTCCATTTTATTGCAATTTGTGCAATACTAAAGGGTTTTAGAAGTGAACTTTTTGGGCTGATATCTTAGTGGCATTTAAGAAAATTAAGCTGCGAGCAAAATAAAAGATGCAAGAGGAAAGTAAGCATGTTAAGGGCTCAACTTGTGAAGTTAAATTTTCAGCTCCATCCAAAGCTCCATCTTTGTACTCAGCCCCTAGGGGTCTAGGGTATACTTGCAGAGAGCAAGTAATCTAATGTCTCCTGCTCGAAGGATCCGATAATTGCGACCGTACTTGTACTTCTTTCTTTTTCCTATGATCATCGGACTTTAATGAGTTTGATAGAGTCTTGGTAAACAGAGGTCTGCACTCGTCAAGACTACATTGAAGACCTTATACTAGAAAAAAAGGATTATTGATTTATAACAAATGCGATGTCGGCGGGCAAGGATACTTGTGAGTATCGACTACTGCAAAGAGTTCATCTGCTATTTTCTATCCTTTGCAGACGTGTCTTGAGTACCAGCGAGGACTCTTACATCCTAACTTCTATTCTACATAACTGTTTTGGATAGCAACTAAAACAATTATTTATTAAACTTTCCACTGGGTAACGACTAGGGCAAAATTTATTAATAATATTAATTTAAAAATTCTTAGCTGATTTACTTAAGGACCAGTGAAGACGAGTGAGTCCTTTGACTTATTTTCTTATTTGTCTCATCTTCCTGCAAGAATTTTCCTTCATTAGCTGTACCAGTGTTATCAGTTAGTGATGATAGCTATAGTTACTGCTGATCTTCCAAACCACGAACTGTACCATTGTACTTACTTCAAAGTTTCCTTGTCCTTTTATTCATTTTTAACCCCCGACGCAAAAAGAGGGGTGTTATAAGTTTGACGTGTCTGTCTGTGTGTCTGTCTGTCTGTCTGTGGCATCATAGCTCCCGAACGGATGAAGCGATTTCAATTTAGTTTTTTTTGTATTAAAGGTGACTTATGTGCGAGTGTTCTTAGACATGTTTGATGAAAATCGGTTGAGCCGTTTAAAAAGTTGTGGGGGGTGAAAGTGGGGAAGAATAACCGAATGTCTGCAAATATACTCGAGTGGGGTCTCAAATGAAAGCGCACTGAAAGAGAATATTGATGACTTAATCCGGAGGGTTCTTAGCTTCGTTTGATGAAAAAATTAGTGGTGGGAAAATTGGGACATGGAAATCCGATTGTCAAGTGAGAGCATCAATTACTACATCTCAGTCTTTGCAATTCTGTTTTTTACTTTTTAAAGGGAACTTAGGTTTTTGTGTCGGGGGTTTTTTAAATTTTTAGAGATTATTACTAACAAGTTTTATATTCTTAGTTGGTGACAAAATATTATATTCAGTGCTATATTATTAGATCAGAGCAAAACAGGGAATTACTTGGCACTTACCGACGTTTGAAAACAAATAATCATGATTTCTTCAATCAAAGAAATGGTCAAAATTCTTTTGCAGTCCTCTCATTGAAAGTTTTCCCGTAAATTTTCATATCGTCAAGATATATTAAAATATCACTGCTTCTTGTGACTGTACTAACATAATTTGAAAATAGAATAAAAACAAACTTATTACGGTGTTATCCCTGCGAAGCACCGGAAAACACGCATAGCACTTTGGACAGTTTTATATTTTATCGAAAATACCCAAGTTCAAAATGTTAGGCAAAAGGGCCCTAAAAGGGAGTTTATCAAAGTTTTCACTGAAACCAGTATAGGTGACTTCTACAACGATTTCCGAAATACCGGGGAAACAAAGGATATCATTGCCAGTCTGAACAAATGCGTGATTGGCGAAACGAAGAAGTCATCATCAGATCAGTTGCATCAAAATCAGTTCAACTCACCAAAATTAGTTCAGTTAACACAATAAGAAGTATATATCAAAACTCTGCGATAATTATTAGAGTTCCACGCAGTCTCTATTCGCTGGCAGTGGCGTCATTGGTTTCGCACTTCCAGGTTTTAGAATTTGTGGTTTATTTCTGCTTTTTGCTTGACGACCTGGTCCTATGTCTATTTTTTACTTTACACTTGGCTCTAGACTAGACAATCACTTTTGTATAGTATAGTGTAGCGTAGTACAATATAGTATAGTTAACTCCCTCACAATCACCTCTTTTTCTTTCAATAGACAACTCCTCGTCCGCAGCCTTATCATCTTAAAGAGGAAACTGAATTGAAAGTCTAGATCCTTTAGTTTTTCCGTGTGGTGTTGCGTACTGTTGAGGTGGCCAGGTATTCTGAAAAATAAAATATAAATTTTGAAATAAACAGTTGTTCAAATGAGGGTGTCAATAATACTAATATAAAAAAATAGTAATTTGTTAAGATGTGTTAGTTTTCTCTTTATAAAAATTGAGGTTAATAAAGTATTAGGTTCACGATTATATTAAAGGTGGAGTTTTGAAATTTTATACGAAAACAAAAAGGTTAGTTTTTGGTTAGTGCTTTTTTATGCTCTTCGTATTTACATAGCACATCTCGCGCTCACGTTGTTCTTTTCATAGGTTCATGAGTAGAGGGTCTGACGTTAACAATAATCTATTTAAAATATCTGCATTGCTTTTGAGTGGGCTTCTGAAGAGGACTTAATCAGGACTCGTATGACAACAAAGTATATAATAGACAGTAAATCTTTTAAATACTTCATGTCCATCTTAAAAGCACAGCTTTTTCAAATTTCAAAATTAATTGGAATAAGTCTTCTTTCATTTAATTCTTGTAATTTTCTTTTTAAATGAAGTATTATAGCTACAATTAGCAAGAAAAAAATTTGAAAGACCAGAGGCTTTAAGAAACTCTCCACAATACGGACGTATTCATTTTGATAATTACCTGAAGCAATTTTTATGATGAAAGAAAATTTTATATAATTTAATCACGAAGACAAATTTCCAGGGAAAATATCGTCTTGAATTTCTTTTTTGCTTTCAGTTATTTATTACAGCAATTTTCAGATGGCTTAAGTCCTTTCTATAAACGTATTCGGTGGAAATTGTATACCTGTTATCCGCGTTTAAATCATTTCCCTCCTCTAATCCTCTATAAAATTGCCATTTTCGCTCTAACCCTTCTACTAACAACCGGAAAAGCTTCTCACCTTCTATGTATATATATATTTATACATTCTATCTTTCTTTTTTTTGTTGCTTTTTGAGAATTTCTTAACTAAGATCTGTCCTCGAGGACTTCCCTTCTCTGATTGTCGAGAAAGAAAGAAAAATTACAAAACAAAATTCTTCTGCCTTTTCTGGTTATACACGAATTTTGTGGGAATTTGCATTTTCTCAAGCACGAAAACTTTTGTAATTACGCTTGTTCGTTGAGGAGTTTCGGTTGACCCCCATCTTCCGATGTTTGAAAATTTCGAAGTTAGATCTTTAGAAAAGACGCGTTTCTTGATTAGAAAAGGAAGTACACACCTCTTGATAATCTGATGAGAAACCTGACGAGATTTTTAAGGCATGACTCTCAAGAAGGTGACCGGGACTAAATTGTCTCAAAAAAATGAACGGAGCAATTCCACTGCAAATGGAAATTTTCGGATGGCATAATTTTAGACAAACTCTTGGGAAAGTTGAATCGGGTTACTTCCTGTTAATTAATAGGTGCCTAATTTTACCTAATGGAGGTCGAAGTCCTTCTAAGTAGTGCCGAGTCGTATATAGTCGGATTTAATTGAAAGAAAACGCTTTTGTAATAACAAAAGTTTAGGGACCATAAAAAAGGTTTTATGAAAGAAAGTCTTCATGGAATTGCAATTTTCTGCTTGATTCAAACTGAAACAACTTTCAAATTGTTTTGAAATAAAATCGATGCTTCCTTTTGTTGTTCGATTTCAGTTCTTATGGAATAATTGCATAAATCTGAATAGAAGTGAAGACTAAGTTAAAAGAACTCCAAGTCCTGACCTGTCGGCTCCGCCCAAGGTGACTCCATAGTAGGATGGCAACCCTCTATACATGGACGTCAGCATGATATAAGGCCTGTGATTGTCGACTGTGGATTGAAATCAACTCTTCAATAATTTTAAACTTAAGGCGAAGGGTTGCCAAAATATCTGGAAAATCAAATCTTTGATTTTATGATTATTTATTATTGAGGAGTCGATTTCAGTTGACAGTCGACAATCGACACTCGCAGTAGGGCCCATATTCTCTCTTTGTATAATTTCATTTTGATTACGTTATGTTAACATTAAAATAGTTTTTAAAGGAATCCATATATTTTTGATGACATTGAATAATTTGTTCTGACCATGACCCTAGTTTCATTTCATCCCCTGAAAAACAATCCACGGCCATCACGATTTGTATATCTTCGATCTATAGTTTCATTTTTCAATCAAACATGGATTTGTCCTTCATCTATAAATAAATAACTTTTGAAATACTACAATGAGTAAACGCCCAACAATTTAGAGGTATAAATAGATTGGTTCGACAAAGCAGCTCTATTAATTTTTCTACAAATAAATTAATTAAAATGTGTTTATCATCGCTTAATACTGGAAATGACTGGGTTATTGCTGGTTGGAAACTTTTTAATAAGATAAATCTCCTTTTCTTCGAAGATTTTGAGATATTTCCTTACCTTGAAAAATCTTAATGCTTATTATGGGTAGGTCTTTTTTGGGAGCGCCTCATCTCCAAACGGTCAAGCGTAATTGAATATTATTCCTTAAAACATGAAGAAAACTTCTGCGTGACAAAAGACTTCCTTTTGATTGATCAAAACTTACAGAGTGTGGCGTGAGTGCACATAAAACGAAAAACTAAGAAGTCAGACATACGGTCAACAAAAACGGACCGGACTGTCCTTCTGAAGACGTAGAGGAATAATGACGGAGTACTTCATCGATGAAACTTGATTACTTGGCAAAAATTAGAGACACTTTCTAGTTTCTTGTCTCAAGTTCAGGAAGTATTTACCTTCCTGAGAAGTGCGTGCTCTGCTTCTGAAAGTCTTAAATTGTTTCAGCTGAACTCCTGTAATAGGTCAAAGGGATTGTAAGACGCGAAATTTCATCGGACAAGGATGTATGTAACGTGAAGGGTCATTTTGAGTTAATCGAAAAATGTTTGTCCTCAGGGACTTTGCAGGAAAGATGTCCCTCGTTTGAAATGATTTGGCTTTTTGTGTCCTCCAAGATAAAACTTTCGGACAAATTCGAAGGTAGTACAGTAGTGAGCTGTTTCTTTTTTCGAGTAGATTTATTGCCAACATGGAGTTAATTGAGTTACTTTCTGGCTTCCCACCGAACTCTAATACTTGTCAAAGAACTCGGAAACTTTCACTTCATCTTTTCAATTAACGAAAACACATTTGATCAAAGCGAAACTTTCGTTATTAGAAATTTCATCTGTTTCCGAAGGAACCAATTTGTCCAACAGATTCAGTTCAACAAAACATACACCTGCCACATAAAACTAAACACAAAACGAGTTCTAAATGGCCGCAGGACCTATTCTCTGGGTATACAATCCCGCAGGACATTATGTTTTGGAATATTCAGCAAGTATTGAGCAAATAACTCAAAAGTGCAAAAACATTCATTTTCTCTCCTTCCTCGGCACACAAGTGTCCATCAACGTTTTTTTTCCTTCCGAAGGAATAGCGAATAATTGAGCCTCTCCTGTGTTCATCCACCTGAGTGTCAGTTTTATTCTCAGGGAACGAACTCAAATCCATAAAAGAAATGTACACCCCCACCCAAAATGACATGAGTTTGGTCTAACGCTTTTTCGCAGCGGTGGCTCTTTTAAGGCCGATGCAACAGTTGAGATTTTTCCTGCAGAAATTTTTATGGAAATCATTTGGTGGTGGAATCAGAAAAACTGCACCAGGCATGGGTCAGAGGTCAGAGTACGGGGGGTTAACAAAAGAGTTGCTAGGTAAATTTTCATGATTCAGATGTGCGGCTGTGTGGATTTTTCCATAGTACTCTGTTGCTGAGAGTTCCATTCAGAACGTGATGCTGTCTTTTCTACTTTCATTTCTAATTTAAATTCACGAAGGGGACATGGTAACATTTTTTCTGGGATTTTGTGGTAAGTGCCATCAGGAACAAAGTGAAAAAAGAGGAAATTTTCACCACGACGACAACTTGTATTCATTTGCATCCGATTTTGAGCTTCCACTAAATTTTGTTTAATGACAAAATCAGTTAGGTAAGGACCCTTTGCAAGCCTTGGAGTTTGCTTGAACAACTTTTCGGATTATTTGATGATAAAATTCAATTATTTATTTATGCATTATTTTTTTTAAGGAATTACCTAAGCTAAAGAGCAAACCCAATAATGCACACGGCACAGTTTGGGCGAAGAAAAATTCTATGGGCGGGAGGATTGGGAAATTTTAACCTGACAAATATTGGAAGTAAGGCACAACTTTTATTATACTTCTTCAAAAATTTGGAAACTTCATTTAAGGTGTTTAAAAAGCAATGCAAACCTGAGTGTCCTACAAGTGTTTGCTACTTTAGAGAGTTCCACAAGGGTCAGTTATAGCTCCAACACTGTTTGACTTTCAGTTTTATCAGGATCTGGGATCTTAGCTGTCTTAGCTGGCTGTCTCTCGTCAGAATTTCTGATTTTGAGCGCTCTCAGTTAATCTCATGTAATACACGAAAATCTCTTTTCATATCGTTAAACTATTGTAAAAAGGGTGCAGAAATGTCTCCCGTTTCCGGTTAGGCATTCCACGGTTGTTTATTTGGGACACACATCGATGTGTATCAAATTTTTTTAAATTACAACATAAATATATTCGAATAATAATCATAATAAAATTTGAATTAATCGACCCATGATAAACGTTTGAAATGGATTTACTGATTGGCGCACTTCTGCAAATCTTCTCCCCTATTGGCGTGGGTTCGAATCTTAAACAGGATACGGCGATTTAGCTGTGTTTCTTTACCAGTGAATGACAAGAACTTGCGAAACCATTGGTGGGTACAGTAAGAAATTCATGCCAAAAAGTAGACCGCCTTGTAACATTTGTCAGGTTAAAATTTCCCAATGTCCCCTGAGCTTAGGCAATATCCTAAAAAAACTTGCTACTTATGTAAAATAAGTATTTGCTTTATATTTCATTGACGCGCTTCTGTGATGATAAAATATTTCTACAATATTTTAATTAAAACTAGAGGTTACAGTGCACTTTGAACGATTTTGTCATCAATCGCAGGCAGCTGAACTCACATTACCTCAGAAGCAATCGAGATTTATAGACAAAAGTTGTGGTTGAAGACATTGTGATATTATCGATGTCGATCTTATCACCGTTTAAAGATTACAGGATACTTTTTATAATCATAAAAGAAGAAACAGGTCCTACATCATTTTGTTATGGTCGCCTTTAGGCAAAAGCACGGATCCTTGCCCCGGTACTGGACAAGATATTCGTGCTGGACATTCATCCGTTTCAGAAAGATTAGGGCATCCTGAGTTAACATCCGGGCCACCAGGATGCGTGGGTGGTTGGGGCATGGCTCAAATGGGGGGGCAACACTACCAGATTCCCCCCACAACGCGCGCAGGTGGGGACGCGGACCCTACACCACCAGGTCCGCCCTTTTTCCCCCGTTTTTCTCAAATTTTTTTTCTTTTTTTTGCATTTTCCTTTATATTTTTTTTTCTTTTTCTTTCTTTTTAAGGTCTTCTCCTTTTTCCTTTTCCTTTCCCAATCCTTCCCCTATCCAAAACATGCGGCATGAATTTTTTCTGTCTGCAGGGATTATGGAGCAGGCGGCGGCTTTTGGGTAAACGCACCCCCACACTCTCCGCGAAGCCTAGCCACACCAGCATGCCGCTCCGCCTTCGTGCCTGTCTCCGCGTGCCTCTGGGCTAGCTCAGCCTAGAGCATGAGGCTCGTTTGAGTCCTCCGCTCTGGCCTTCACGGCCTTGAGCTAGTCCAGGGCACATTCCACCTTCAGCTGCTTCTTGCAGCCACTTCAGCCTTCTTCCCTCCCCTACGCAACAATTTTGACATAATACTCAGGTTATATCTTTCAAATAAGAATATGTTTGCATTTTGAAGGGATAACTATCAGAACTCGAGGAGTTTCATATCAATTAGGGTGATATTATTTTCACTTGAGATCGATCGACCCGT
>QYTT01091132.1:5633-24046 GCA_006980735.1 Dasypogon diadema
TCGTGTCAAGGTCTTGTGGTCGACCGGACAACAGTCACAATACACATAAGTGTCTTATCTTGGTGAGCTGGCCACAATATGAGTGTGCCTTACCTTGTTTGGGTTATCATGCTCGTGGGACCGTGTATGGAAGATTTAAAAATTACAAATGATACGCTGCTACGCTGGAGGGCAACGCATCTGACCCCAATAAATCGCTGGAAAATTAAAGAAAACTCCTGAACTCAAGAAGAAGAAACGATGCGAAAAAGCAAGGATTTTTCTTGTGGAGCAGATCACAGAGTGCCCAAGGGCGAGAATATGCAACCCTATTTTCGGATGCGGAGCGCATAGCTGTCCCATTCGAGGATTTCTTCAGAGGATGTATGGATGAGGAAGAGGTTGAGAGTATTCAACACCTCCTCTGCGAATGTTTCAGATTGGCTAGACGAATGAAGGACGCTTTATCCCCCACCCCACTAGATCCCCTTCTAAATCACTCCACAAGATTAATGTTGGCTTATTCGAAAGAGTATATTTCATCTTTTCTAAGGATACCCAACTTGTTACAATTCATGAACAAATAGTTCAGCAGTGATTTACCGAACTCTAAATTTGAATTTTTGAAAAAAAAAATTCTTCAAAATTCGATATGCTACACCTAATCCTGCAAAATCTTTATACCAAGAATATAAATTCTTTTTAAAAAATGATGACGTGGAAACAGTCCTTTTAAAAGTTCAAAAATTATTAATGTTTTTATTTTAGATGAAAAGTGCCTTCAACTTTGATCAAAACGTTTCTCTAAAGCAAAGCATGACAAAACTATGATTTTTCTTTGCTTCGTATTTCTATTATATTTATTAGGTTGGCAAGAAGATTCCGTCGTTTTTCGGTTACTCCATTTGACGCGCATACTCCTTCGTTGTTCGTTGTATGATACGGATGATTTTGGTAGCAATCGAAAGTTATAATATTATGATTTTGAATTTTTAAATTGGAATCTTTTGATTTTTTAATTTTAAAACATACATATTTATTATGAATGATGATAAAATTCACTTCCAGCACTTTGATGCTTTACGAGTTCCAACTTGGGCACAACGCCATGGAACCTCATAAAAATTTATGCTCTGTTTTTGAACCATCTAAATATACGCATTTGTCAAATTACTCAACATATACTCGTATTTGAAGAGAACTTGTCGGAGGTAACGAGGAAGTCGAAGTATTCTGCCTAGAGGAGGATGTAAACGTGAATAAATCATGTAAAAATAAATTTATTTAGAGACCACAAAATTAGGTGTGATTTGAGATTGTTTTCCTGTGAATAAAATGAGATAAGAAGGAGTGGTTTTCTGCCACTTACTTACTGCACTTTGATAATGTTAAAAGAATTTCATTTATTTAAAAAATTACAAAATGGCATTTTTCCCAAAAATTTGGCGTGCACGACCAAACGGTGTCAGATTTTTTACGGCTCCAAAATTATGATAATTTGAAATAATAAAAAAATCAACGTGCTGATAATCTGAATCATAAATACAAAACTTTATATATGTATTTATACCAAAGGGAAAACTACTCTTCGTTACTAATTGCTGTAGCCAATTTCCGCTAAAAGTTGAGATTCTTCACTGTTTTAGTACTTTTTTTTCTTAGGAGATTTTGTTTTGACCCTCTCAGAGGGGCAAATTTAATTTGTACAAAACTTACCCTCTTCGTATTTTATATACTATGGACTTAATTGAAAGGATGCACAAACACATTGGAGAGGGGAAAAAATCATATAAGCGGTGCGGTTGAAAAGTTCTGAGCCTAAGCTCAGTCAAAATAAAAATCCCAAATCCACAAAAGATTAACACATTTTTCTCATCTTTTATAAAGGGCTTGTAACCAACCAAAAAGATAGTTTGCATCCTTGCCCTCAAAATGCTCGGCTACGGTTACTTTCAATTCTTCTTCATCCGCAAATCTCCACACACGTAGGTCCTTTTTTAAATTACCAAAAAGGAAGTAGTCTCTAGGAGCCAAGTTTGCATTGTACGGTAGGTTATCGATTTCGTCGAAGACAGTTTCCCTCAATTTGACGCAATTTTTTCAAAAGGGCAGCGTAATACTCGGCATTCATGGTAGTTTTTTTTGACAGATAGTCAATGAGTAAAATCCCTTTGGAATCCCAAAAGATGGTGACCGTGAACTTGGAGGCCGATTGTTTTGATTCTTGATCGTATTGTCGAATCCAAGTTTCATCTACACTCACGATTCAAGTAAAAATTTCGTCCAAATTGTCTTTGGAGCGTTCCAAAAATTCGCGTGTAGTTTAAACTCCTGCTTATCGAACGGCATGAGCATTTTCGGTATCCAATGCGCGCTGATTTTTCCCATGTACAAATGAGAGTGCAAAATTTCGTCAACTCATCTTTACTAATGCTCAACTCCTTTGCTATTCGCCACATTTTTATTCTGCGGTTCTCTAATACCATTTTTTCACTTTGGTGATGTTTTCGTCAGTGACAGCCGTGTTTGGCCGGCCCGAACGGGGGTCATCTTTCAAATCCTCTCGCCCCTGCTGGAATAGACGTGCCCAAAGTTTGACCCCATAAACTTCGGACACTTCTTCGAAAATTTCTTTCGGCATTCATTATAATACAGCGATGACTTAGACATAGTGATGTTTTCAGATTAATTATTCTAACTGTAATGACTCTATTGACATGAGACTTCCCTTATATACTAAATGCTGCTCAACTAGCGACCACTTAAACGACTGTTTTACTGAGTGCAGAACTTTTTAGCCACCCATCGTATGTAGGATCCACTGAGAAAAGAGAAAGAATTTGTCCAAGTGTGGTTTTATTGCCTGGTGATAAAGTTCCGCAAAGTACCGTGATAACTACTCACTTGCCAGTGATGAATCTGGTGCCATGCGTCACTACCCAAACCGTCGCCAAGTTATTAGGTTAAATTGCAGAGCTATCCTCTGTAAAGAATTAGAAGTTAAACCGATTCAGTGTAACGCGGTAGAATTTAATTACCAATTTTGTTGTTAAGCTGCATAATCCCTGAAATTGTTAAAATTGCTATTCTCTAACTGGGAGTGTGAAAAATTTAATGTGAAGTGAATTCTTATCTTAATTAAATTTAGTATAAACTCACCAATGAAACAATTTATTTTCCGAACTCTTTATAATGAAAACTCGAACACTAATAATCCCATCGTAAAAATTTTTTATCCAAAATTTTCGTAATCGTAGTGACTAATGCTAAGCGTAGCCTTTTTTTTATTTTGGAAACTACTATTTTTTACGGCCGCTTGAATGAAGAAAAATTTGTTGAAAAATTTCTTTAAGTTTTTCTTTAACATGCCGCCATTTTGTGAAAAAGTAATTTAAAAAACGGCTACGCTTAACGTTAATTATATTTATGTAGATTAAGAAAATATATCATTTTCTTTTTTCAGTTGAACCATACTGGAAGTATCGACACAACCGTTGGGAGAGGAATTTTTTACGGATCGGCACTTTCCTACTTTCCTATACATATCCGTCTTAATTTTAATTACTTTTTTAATAAAAATTTGCACTAATATACTGCAAAGTATCCCTGATAACATTTCTTTCCCCCAGTCCTTAAACAGATCACAAAGTTTTAAAAAAATTGTAAAAGAGGGCCCTTTTCGGGACCGTCACAGTGGTGTTCCCCCTTTAGACGTTCACAAAATTGAAAACTCGCTCGATTATGGGTACTTAATGCCTTTTTAAATTTAACTATTAGTAACGTTTGTTTTTTTCTAACATCAACTGTGCTTTTCGGGGGTAGTTTATCATTCGTTATTAATTTACCAATGGTTTCATTTGAATAAAAGTTTCATAGCTGCAAAGTAATAGGAGGTCAAAAGATATTAAAAACTGAAGAAAAAGAAAGATGACCAGTTTAATAAGAAATAAGAAAATAAGTTCCTATCACGTGGTTCCCTAGAACTACACAAGTTTGCAATTTTATTCTCAGACTGTTTTTGAAATCATATCAAAAAACGAATATATCTCCTAATTTGTATAATTACTAATATTTAACTGCATTTGTAACGATCAGAAATTAAATTTCCTAAAGCGTTACCATTCATTTTAACCATATATAGTTATTTCAAACTGTAGCTAACTTCACACATCCATTCGATAACGAATTGACTATTTTCACGTCTGTCTGTTTATCACTACGTCGAGTCGAGTTCGCTCAGTGTCAAGTCAGCTAATTTGAGGTGTAGAGGAATGTGTAGAGTACAGTGGTTTTAAAGTTTCTCATTTTTGTGAACTACATCTAGGAAGAAATCTTCAATAATTATCTGTGGTAAATTTCTATGTGTAAAATGTTTCTGTGACTTAATCAAAACTTCCTGGCCAAAAAGGAATTGTCCAATATACCTCCTGAAAAAAGATCGGGGGCGTAAACCGTATATTGATTTTTATCAAGAAATTTTCAGTAGCCTAATAGGTTGGTAATTATATGATAAGTTTTTTCTCCTAAAGAATTAAGATGATGAAGAACCCCCAATTCGGTAATGAGTCACAATTTAAAGTGGAGAAGAAACAAAAAACATGATAACAGGTTTGCAGGGAAAATTGCATGGGTTTCACTTGATATTTTCGTTTGATAATCACATATTTTACGTAGGAGCTTCCCGTTCTTCAGTTATTTCTTCATTTAAATATATTAGCTGTGTCATTGTGCCAATCACGATTTGTTGTAACACAAGAAATCAATCAAATCAATGTTTTTCGTGTCAGGCTGATTTGTCCAGTTCTCATCCTGAAGGCTAGAATGGATTTAATGAATATTATCAAAGTTTAAATATCTTAACATAAACACGTCTATAAAATAGTAAAGTTCATCATAATATCATGTGATATTTTGGATTTTGCAGGCATTTATAATTTGGCTTCATTGAATGACACTGCGCTCCATCCAGTGTGGAGTGTTACGCTATAATCCGTGAAGTTTATTTTTAAATGGAAGTAATTTCCGCTTTCAACGTGCTTTGATTGCTGGTACTCAGTAGCAATGCTGTACTTGTGAATTGTAGGTTTTGCTTTTGCTAGTAAGCACAGAGGAATCTATTTTGTCTTGTGTGTTGGTCGAATCGATTAATATTTATAGTTTCTTTGCTAGCGGCAAGAGGGGACTTGACTCAAAGCGAAAATATTTCGCCAAGTCTTATTGATCAGAGTTGCAGTTTGTTTTTATTTTATTGATGCCATTTGTCCTTAAGTGCTAATAAATTGCGTAAATGTCTGCATGGGTCATGGTTTTCTTTCAATAAACAGCTGTCGAAGATGTTTATGCCTTCTGTTTAAAAAAGTTACCACTCGGGTGTAGGCTTTTCCTCGAATTAAGAATTACAATTAGTCTCAAAATGGAAATGCAAAAAGCAATCATATTGACTTTTTCGTTTCTTGAAAATTATATATAAATAAAAAAGTAGAAAAGTATTGTGGAATTTTACAATTCTTTATTAATTTACCGAGAGAAATAATTTGTTCTGTATTTTCGCACGATTATTCCTTCTGAATCCTTGCTGGAAGAAATCTTAAAATAAATAATTTTATAAAATATATCTTCATTGTTGTGACAGCAAGTTTGAGGTAAGTAGGATCACTGGGGGTATGAAAAATAGAAATATATGATAAATTGACTGACTATTGTGAGTAGCGAATGGGTGGTTCATAAAACAAACGGAAGGGATTGAACAATAATAGGCTGTTGGAGTTCTGGGACTAATTGTATGATAAAAGTCTCAATATTACTATACCGCTCATAGTAATCTGTGCAGGACAAGTATATGGAGTTGAGAGTAAGTGCTAGGCACTAATAAAAGGTGTCCCAACAAGAGCGGAAAATTTAAATTCCAAATAAAATGCAGTTTTTATGATATAATACCGAGATTTGGATTTAATCATCATGTAGACATGTGGGAATTATGTATGGAACAACACATTTGGTAAATGCCCTTCTTGACTTTGCTGGCACATTTGAGCTTGCTAATGTAAACCTTTGACTTCGAAAAACGCCAGAGAAAGAAGTTTAAAGGGAGATTTCACGACCAGAGAATGTCTCATGCAGTAATCCCATTGTTTCACGTGATGTGTGGCAAATGGCACCATCCTCTTAGAACCACATGTCTTCGAGATAGATACCATCCATTTGAGGTACAAAAAATTGAGTTATAATGCCCCGACACACACCATTGATTGTTTGCGCCTGCAATTTGTTTCCTAAAGTGCCGCAGTAAGCTCCCTCTGTAGTTCATGTTAACTATGCTGCAATACACAGTTACACAAACACTGTCTATTTGCAAAAAATAAGTCTTAGTGAAGTTGAACATCGGTGTGCACTCCATCAAATCTGACGTGACCGGCCATGACACCTTATTACCACGGAATACGGGGTATGGTAAGTCCGAATACTAACGAACATACGTACACACGCAAACACAGGCATCTCTCTAAAAACGATGGTTTCGGACTCTAGAGACCTCGAATCGTGGAGATATGTAGAAATTTTCAATTCGAAAAATCGGACCTATTGCAATAATTTCCAAATGGGAAGTTAAAAAAGTCCATTTAGGTAAAGTTTTAGGTTTTTAAGAGTAAAACACATTTTTACGCCTTAAAGAAACTTATTTATTCTTTTTCTTTGAAATATAAATTTACCAAAGGACCAAGTGTTCTGAAATAAAACTAAATTTTACAAGTTAATTTACTTGGAAGTTTATAAAAATTCATGAAAGTTTTAATTTTTGATTCTGAACTACTCAAATAAATGGTCTTTTCGTAACAAAGTAATACTTAAACTTATAAAATCGCAATGTGTAAAATTATACATTTTATTGCCAAAAATTAGCTCTTAAAGTTAGTGTTTAATGAAATGGGTATGAAGTTTAATCCCATCCTCATTACTCACCTGATCTGGCACCATTTGAGTAACAACTGTTCGTGCCAATGTAAAACTTCCTTAATAGAAAATAGTTCCAAAATTTTCAGGATGTTCAGAAGGGAGTGATAGGCTCTTTACTTTCAAATGATAGATTTTCTTTAAACTCGGCATAAGTGACCTAGATAATAGATGGAGGAAAATTATAGAAAACAATGGCCAATATATCATTAATTAGTCTTCTTTTTAAGATTAAATATTTAAAATTGAATTGCCCTTAAAAAAAGGCAGCACTACTTTCTTGCCAACCCAATATAAAGATCGATGACCTCTTCTCTGTATTTAAATTTAAGTATTTAATTTTAATTTTTTACCATCCCGCTGATTGTTTAAACCCAAGTCTGTCAATTTCTATTTTAATCTCTAATCCACTGACTTTAGCTCAGCAAAATCGAAATTCTTTCTCACTGGTTAATGGGTTTGCCTTGCCTGGAAAATGTCAAATAAATTTATGAGGATGCAAAGGATACATTTATCAGTTTTTTTATTTTATATTTAATGGAAAAAACTGTAGTTCAGTTCCATATTTTGACTTTAAGGGGGAAAGTTGTATTTTGAAGCAATTTTGGTATCAATATATAGTATGCGTTTGTTCGGAAACGCTTCGTCTATTTATATTATGACGTCTATATTAGAGCATATATTATATATATTAAATATATTCAAAGGTTCCTTTTTGTTAGGATATCTCCTTAATTCTTAATTACAAGCAGAGATTTTTGAAACTGACGGTATCTGTTCGCAAATGTAAGACAATAAAAGAAATCATTCGGCGCTTGATCTTCATTACAATTTGATACAAAAGTAATCCGTGACCGGATTTTCAACAACAATTTTAACGAATGTTATACCTCAAAATTGGGAAATATACATGAAAAAAATTCCGAAATAGAGTTTTTAGTCAATTACTTTCCAAAGAATATAAACTTCTTTGCATTAATTAAGTTATTTGCATTACTCAATAGAGCTAACTTATCTAACAATAGGCTTGTTAGTTAATGAAAATTAGTAACTTTTACTTTGCTTATTCTTCACATTATTTCCAGCATAACTTTCTCAAATATTTGGCAAAACAACGACTTTTACAATGGGGTCGTTGTTTCGAAGTGAAGAAATGACATTGTGTCAGCTTTTCCTTCAAAGTGAAGCTGCGTACGCATGTGTATCTGAATTGGGAGAACTTGGACTTGTACAATTCAGAGATGTAAGGATTAATACGAATACTTACGAAATTGTAATTTTGATTTTAACATAATGTACAAATAGTTAAATCCTGATGTAAATGCTTTTCAACGTAAATTTGTTAACGAAGTACGTCGTTGTGATGAAATGGAGCGGAAGCTCCGTTACTTAGAGAAAGAGATTAAAAAGGATGGAATACCAATGCTGGACACTGGTGAAAGTCCGGAGGCTCCACAACCCAGAGAAATGATTGACTTAGAGGTAAATGTTTTTATTTTTAATTTCATAGTTTGATATAATGCAGTCGTATTTCAGGCGACGTTTGAAAAATTGGAAAATGAGTTACGTGAAGTTAATCAAAATGCTGAAGCTCTGAAACGTAATTTCTTGGAACTCACGGAACTTAAACATATTTTGAGAAAAACTCAAGTATTTTTCGATGAGGTAAGTATGTGTTAAACACATTTCTTTATTTTTCATTTTTTGTTTCTTCATTATACACCGTTCCGCTCTTTATATCTATCATGAGTTGTTAATTTCATTCATTTTCATTTCCATTTTAAATCATAAAGGTTTTTCAGAGCAAATTTTCTTCATATATAAAAAAAGGGATTTCGACAAATTTCATACAATAACTACCCTATTTTAAATTTATTTTATAAATTATACAAACGTTTTAGTCAGAAACAATTACAGCTTTCAATTAATTTTGTAAACAGACCATTACTTATATATTTTATTTAAAGTTGCATGCATATAATTTACTGCACCTTTGTATGGCCTCATACCGATAACAATCAGTTAAAAATAAAACGAAATGTCTTTGCAACACAACTGAAAATTTTTACCATTCTTTAATAATTACTAATAAGGACGCTTTATTATATAATAATTCACTTGTATCTTAGTGAACTTTTAATTAGTTGATATTTGAACTCATGCAAGAGTTCGATAGTAATGAAATTGGTAACATACATTCCTAACAAATTTTGTGTACTTTTAAAAAGTGGTAAATGGTGGTAAAGTATAGTAACACCATTTTTTATGTAAATTGTAGAATAATATTGACTGCTTTTTAATTTAATCTTATGAGGGCTAATATGAAAGTTTCGTGGATCCCAACACACTGAGATTTTTTTTTTTAAGAGCTATTTTATTCAATTCTAGGTAAATTATAATTGAGTTATTTAATTCTAAACGAATAAGCTTCGTATGAATTGCTTTTATGGACCTAACTCTTTTCATATTATTGAATTTGTTAAAATTTAACTGCCAGGAAGCATAATCACTAAGCAGTACATTGTGGTCAAGATATCATCACCTACAGATGGGAGCTCAGAACGGCCGATTGCAGCGATCTTTCAGAGCTCGATAAGATGACAAGAGTAGAGGTAAGGAGGGAATACTACTAAATCAATGCTGAAATTCTAGAGCAAAAGGTATTAGGGTCACTTAAGGAGCATACAAAGCAAAAGCTTTTTGACTGCCATTCTGTATGGAACTGGGTCTCTAGTGTAATGGTAGATTGATAGGGTAGGAGCTTCTGATACTAATTACAGACTCCGAAAGCAGGAGGGCTGCGGTCAATACAAGCATATCCATACGAGACGGCAAATCCAAATAAAGAAAATTAAATAGAAAACAAGTTAATGCGAAAAAAATGAACAAAATTATTAGTTAACAAATAATAGTAATAAAAGAAAAAGCTAATGCAATAATTACAAATACTTATATTTTCTTCTCTTGGTTTTTATACATCTAATTTCATAGCGACTTTTTTAGTAACAGAACACCACGTTCTATACGCTGACCAAAATTATTAAAATATGGTCAGATTTTAGGCCAAAATAAATGCTATTTATAGCGTTTCTTATCTAGGAAGCACAATTTGTAAGATGCCAAAATTTTGTTAACAAACTTTGTAGATGAATAATTTTCTTCACAAATTTATAGAAGAATGAGACTTACAAGTTCAGTTTATAAGATAATAGCAGAATTTTATCTTATCTATATATGTACATCTCCCATATAATTCTCAGCAGGTTTAGCATGTAGATTAAGAGGAATTTTAATATTTTCCAATACTAAAAGTAAATCCGTTTTTCAACATATCAAATCAATATCATTTTTTTGTTCGAAAAGTTAACAAATTAACTTACTATCATTCATGTGAGAGATTTTATCAGTTACTTTTATCTAAAAAATGTTGATATTAATTCCTACTATTAATAAGTTCTTGTTATTGCTCTACAATATCAAACATATAAACTTGATTTATACTTTTAATAGTACATAACATGACCATTTAGCTATATAAATCATCGAGACCACCACGCTCTTGTTATGCTTTATTAGTTGTGTTTTTTGGGTAACGGAGTTACGAAAGCTCAAAAGAACGTTTGGAATCCACGGAGTACAGAGTTACTCCTTCTTCTTCTGTTTTTCTCATTTTAAGCAAATCCGAGATAAGTAAAGGCCGTTATTAACTTGAAATTTATCTTAATGTCACATTTGTTTTTATTTTAATTGCTGTGATGAATAAAATCAACTTTTAAACACAAAAGTCTTCAATAATCGCCATCTATTTTCGTGTAGAATACTTAAATAACCCAGTAAGCTTATTAACTTTGTAAAATAACAGAGTTCATTTAACCCAGTTAGTGCATGACAACTCTGTACTCTGCTGCCAAAAAAACGCAGCTACTCTCTCTCTAATACAGAGTAACTCATTTTAATTTATATCTCTGAAAAATAAGCCAAAATGATCCAATGTTTTGGTCCTTAACATTTCTTTCTTACAAAGCGTATTTTTATGGATATTTCATACCTTAAAATCCTTTAAAACTTTTAAATTTTTATGCCTTTTGATAACTAAATTCTTCGAAAAATTTCTCCAGTACATGTTAGTATTTGTACCCGTTGAATCCGAATGAAATAGGGATTTTCATTAGAAAAAACAAAGTTGACATCGATTTCAGCGATAAGAGGTAAGATTTTCTGGCCCCCTACGAGAGGAATAAACTCCTTGTATGATGTATAGTTTTCGAAATATTCTGGGATATACATTAAAACGAGACGCCAGTATATGGAATAACTTACATGATATTTGATCAGCTAAGCATTAAAGGTAAAGTAGAGATAGCCTGTATTCGGTATATGCAGACATAAGATCTTGAGGTGAACACGTGTAAGTGGTTAGTCAGGGAGATTCAAAAATAATGCAAGGATTTGTAACTACTCGCTGCGAGAGTTTGTGCCAGACAAGACGATCGGCGCACTGACGATGATCAACTTGACTTGCTGTGGTCGAAGCACTTTCTTTGTTCACTTAGAAAGAAATTTTCTCCTCAAGTGTTTTTTGAAGTGAATTTCACTCATTACTACTTTATTAATTAATTTTCGATATATTTACACTTCTTGCATTGCTTTAATTTATATTATTAACGTTCATTTTCTAAGCAAATTTTCTCTAAAATGTTATTATGACGTCCTATGTAAATATTTCGCCTTACTTATGAGCGAACTAGAAAATGTTGAGAAATTCCACCCTTGCTCTGAACGTGAACCAAATCTAACAAACTCTGAGCTAAACAAGTGCTCATGAGCTGAAAGGAATTCGGTTCATTCACATTTCCAATAATGTACATGAGCTATGTTTTTTTTTGGCTCGTGAGCCGTACTCCGTAATTCGTACTCTAGCAGAAATGGTCTAAGTACCTGAATATGCTGTGCCATTATCGCCTTGAAATCCAATTCGTTCTTCTTGGACGCTTTTTACTATCACAGTGCTTCCACCGACCAGTTGCTATCAAATTCCGTAGGTATACCTTTCTTCCGAGTATTAGGCCTTTATGGCGACAGCTCTTGTGTTCGCATCCTCCTTCGACTGATCTTCTCTATCGTGCTCGTTACATCTCTCTCTGATAGAAGGTCCCTTTTATATAACGAGACATACCGGGCATCAAAGGCGCCTTAAATTCGTCAGGCTGCACGTCACATAATCTAAGTAGTCTTAGGGCCGAAACACATTCAGAGCCGCAAGTACCAGGTATTAAACTCAAGTTTCAAACAACGAAAACTTATGAGAGCTTTCACATTGGTGGTAGCAAGTATCATTTGGTACCAGTATCAAATGATGCTTGCTATCCGAGTTTGGAAAGTTTTAAAGTTTAGCTGTTTTTTTTGCTCAAGATCCAGATCTGTAGGCAAAAAAACGATCGGGATCTTGTTGAAATTAGTTTTATACGTTGGCAGTACTGATAATTATTGTCAAGTTGACAGCTGCTAATTATAAGGCATTATTTTATTTTATTCTATTTAATAAGTTGCAATATTTCAAACGCGTAATTTTTTTTATAATACAATCTTATATCATACATGTTTTCTCACTTTTAAGATCACTCTTTAAGTTTGATAAACAATAGAACCAACATCTAAGACTGTAACTACGTGTCTAAGTAACCTCCAGATCTTGAGATCTTGTGCAAAAAAACAAAAAACACAACTTTTAATACTGATACCGCAGTAGTGCCAACAAAATAAAAAAATTTGTATATTTTTGTAGGTGTCAAACGAAAAACTTATTGGATTTATGAGGGAAAATAATTTCATGCATAATATAAATTCTACGGAATATAAAAACTTGAAACTTATCTAAACTATTTTGATCAAATTTCAATTACAAATATTTTAAAGTTGTCAGTACTGTATGATGATTGTGGCTTGGTACCCTGAATATGGGTTCCTTCGGTATCATGTGTCGGCATCAAATGCTTGGTACTTGTGGCTCTGAATGTGTTTCGATAGTGATAAGTTCCAACGAATTTACTTCTTCATCATTTATTTATTCTTCATAATTTAAAAACGTTTCATTAAATTATTTGATAAGCATTAAGACCCAATTCATGAATATAAGTGGCGCATTATAAAGACTGAAGAAGAGGCATTTCTATAGAATACAAACGCTGCTTTATTAGCACTTAAGCTATCAACAATTTTAAATACATTTATTCACTAATAGCTGTCCATCTATTATGATAGTTTGGTTTATAAAAGGAAATATTTTAATAATAAAACTTGTGTCCTTTTTGTACTTCATCGTGTGATCTCAATCGTTAATAACTGAAATGAATGCAAAATCCAAAATATATTTTGAAAATAATTAGTTTTTAGATTAAAAGCATTTCTTATTTTACGTTTTCACGCTTAATTAGTTGGAATATCTAACTGTAAACACTTTGATATTAAATTTATTCCCGATTAATATAATTTAAAATTAAGCTTTTGTATTAAATTTTTTTCTGGGATTTATTCAATATAATTATGAAGTTATAAAAAAAAAGCTAGTAGATCGAAAAAATCTTTATCAAAGCGCTTTCTCAATGCAAATTTAAAAACGGGTGGTATCAGTAATGTATGGGTGCAACGAACACTTTCATAGAAGTCCTCATTTTAGTCACCTTTTACTATTTCCTGCAAAATATTACTTAGAAACATTTGTTTTATTTCTGTTGGTGTTGGATAAATTAAATATACAATATGACAAATTTAGTTTTGAAAAATTACTTTACAAACAATAACAGAACAATGTTCAAAATGTATGTGCATTTTTATACACATTAATATAAAAAACAACGCGTAGACTTCCCCGATATCCGTTTGTTTTACTCAATATTTTCGATAATGCGATATGTGTGTGTAGTTTTGTTTTATTTTTAAACATTTTATAGAAAACATTTTCATCTTTATTTTATAAATCATTTCTACTACTATCTCTAAAAATAAAAATTCTTTCGTAAACTGAAAGCTTGTTCCAGTAAGTCTAATAGCTTAGTTCTTGTTATAATGCATGATTTCTATAAGATTAACATTAGAAAGTAAATTGCACTTATGAAAACAATTTCGACCCCTTAACTTTTCTCTTTCTTATATTGTAGTTTGCTATTTGGCAATAGTTAGTAGCAGTTGAGCTTTACAATTGTTTTGCTTTTACATTTTAAGTGTCAAACGTCGTTTAAAGAAGTATCCTCAAATTATGAATTGTAATGAACAGATATCTTGAGGATTACACTTCTTTGGACATTATTGCTTGCAATAAATTTAATGTTTGTTTTAGCTTATACTGCACTAATTTGTTAGGAGACAAAATTTAAGGCAAGTAGGCTAGTTGAATTACTAGGGTTGAAATAAACTTTCTTTAATAAGGAATTATTTTATTAATGCAAACAAAGAAGATTCCGGAATAGATACAGGATTATAGTAGCAGGTATAGTTGAGATACTTAAAAAATAAACAATGTTTGCGTAGTAGGAAAAAGGGGGTCTGATATATTTAGTTTTGAAGGATTAGTGGAAATTTTCGTTATTCTTGGTTTTTTTCGGTTGTGTTGCCAGGCAGCGCCAACACTTAGCTTAACAAGCTCACGCTATCAACAGATGGCGGATTCTCATAAAGAGGAAGAACAAGTTCAACTATTGGGCGAAGAGGCAGTTCGTACCAGCCAACAAGGACAAAATTTGAAACTTGGGTAAATATTATTGAGTAAAAATATTGTTTAAAATTAGGTAAAAGAAAATTATTTTGAATAATTGTAGAATCCATTAAATGTTCTTATCATATACATTATATATACGTATGTATTGTGTTGCGTAGCAATATTATATTATAGTTGATTTTTAATCTCAGTTTTTAATCATTTTGGATCATTTTTTTATATTTTGATTTATTAGAGAAAATCCTCCGAAAATTTGGACAGAAAGAGCTATTTTGATAGCCGAATATTAATGGTCCGTCCAATTCATTTTGCATTAAGGCAAGCTTACAGAGGTTTTACATGTTATCGAATTTTTTTTTCACTGGCTTTTATGTTACTACTTTAACGTTTCATTTTTTTTATTTATTGTTTTGTAATTACGATTTCAATAAATGCGATCAATGTAAAAGAATTGGATAAAAAAATAACAAGAGATATATTATTACTCAATATCTGTAGCATTTCCAGTTCTGTTTAATTTTATTTAGGATTACTTATAAAATAAATATAATTGACTTTGACTTTAAATGTTTATTAAAGAGTTTGTTTTTCATTGTAATAGAAATTGTTCTTTTTGTAAAAATAATGATGGTTCACACTTTACTCATGCGGCACTTGACAGTTTAAATGCATTCTCTATTTTTAACATATATTTGTAAAAAATATGTTTTCAGTATCAATTTAAAAAAATAGTTAAAACAGATTTATGAATTGCATCATCAAGATAGAACCTTATAGTTTTTGTTAAAATTTCAATAAATCTTATAATAATATACGTATTTTTTCCTAATAAAATAATATAAAAATTCTTGTTTAATAGTGTCTCTTATTTTTTTTTAGTAGCCAACACTTACTTTGTATGCTTCCTAAAATTACTTAACACGTTAACTGCCGCAATTAGCATAAAAACTTTGGTGAGAGAATTCCGTGCTAAATGCCTTCGTCGTACGAGAGCTTTTTAAATGTCAGTCAACGGTGACAGGTGGCAGTCAACGTGTTAACCAATGTAATTTAAAGTTCATTTTTATTGCGCTTATTTCCGGTCAACAAAAGTATTTAATATCTCTAAAACCTCGTTTTCACTCATAAAAATTCCAAATCCAACAACTTGGGAAATATGTTAATAACCAATTTTACTAATGAAAACGTTCATCGAAAATCAAAACTTTTGTTGGAAACGTATTGAGAGTTGGCTGAATAAAGTCACACAATTTGTTGTGCTGATTTTTGTTTTCATTTAAAAATCCTGAACTCAATGGGTGCATTCATAACAATAAGCGGCTTTTAGCGGCTAGCCAACATTTTCGGCTTACTTGTTATGAACGCAAGAGCTAACTCATCCGCTAACTTAGCCTTTGTCAAAGTTCTTCAGCCCAAGAATTTGAGGCTAATTAAGCCACTGAGCTTGAGCCTATCAGCTTATCTATTAGTCTAGGCTGACAGCGGCTACGAGTTATGAATGCACCCAATGGCAAATTGTGCAGTTTCTTTTGCGAGTTGATATTAATAGACACAAATGTAAATTTTAGCCAACTTGTTTGCTCCCAACAAGTTAACAATTACGTGCTCGACTTGTTGGTAAGTTTGGAATGAATGGAACCAGGTTTTATAGATGAAACAAACCAGACATCCATCTGGGACTCTTAAATTAGTTTTACGAGTTTTACTATTCAGAAAGCGTTAGCCAAGAAGAATTTTCTTTCTCACTTTGATTATGGCATTGTTTCTTGTGTAGTATTCTCACCTTATAGCTGTAGTTATACAGTAATTGTTCGAAAAAATGCGGTAGATAATTAGCAATGTATAATTTTATATTATTAGAACTAGAAAAGTATACAAAATCCTTACAAAATTTTATTACAATTGCATATGAGCAGTATTGATCGCAATTATTGAATACTAAAACAAACATACACCTTGACTGGATAATAAGAAAGATTATATTATTAATAACTTTCGTAATTTCTTTCCTTTCTAAATTCACTAGATATCACGCGTTTACGGGTTAAGTACAGATTGACGTTTAAAACTGAAAATTCATAAGATTAAAATGAATAGCTACCTCATGAATTAAATAATTATGTAATCAAGCATTCAGATTTACTTAAAAATGCACATATTTTTTGTAACATAAAATATTCGCATGGTGTTTGGGTTACGACAAATTCTTGTTGCAAGAACTGAAAAACTATGGTGTAATCATTTTCATTCGTAAGTCTTTAACTGTGATTCATTTATACAATTTTTATACATTTTGCACGCTGTAAGTCATATCTATGCCTTAACAATAACAAAGTGTTTAGACATATCCGCATGAATGGGAGTACTTTTCTTTTGGTTTCGTTTAATTATATCGTTAAACTAAGTTTTATTCTAAAGCATTTCAAGCACTTGCTGGATTTGAGCTGAAATTCTTTAAGGTCTGAGTCTTTTCTACAAATTTAAGATTTAATTGTTAATAGTTACACGGTTCAATTTCCATCCTATTTCTTACATATTTGAATTTAATGTCATTCAAATACTTCATTGGTATTGTCACTAATTTACATGCATTAATAAATGTGAATTTAGTAAGAAAAAAATTGTTACTTAATAAATGATAATTGTTTCATTGCCTGAAATGGCAAAGTAAACTGCTTAAAAACAAGTTTTCCCTTAACAATTATTACATATTTTTTAACATTATTATCTTGAGGTTTAAAGAACTCATACCATGCATTTAACAGTTATTATATGCGCACAACTTATATAATGCGCTTGAAAACAAATACCGAACTTTGCTGATAAGAAATAACACATAAAAACTTTTCAATATTTTATAGACTCTTTTGCGCATTTATCTTATTTAATAGTAAAAACATTTCATACCTTTTTGCTTCAAACATCTTCAGGAGATCTCCTCTTCATTTTGTAAACCTACCATTAACTATAGAAAGTTCCTAAATTAATATAAATACATATTCAAATCATATTTGAAATACTATCTAATTATAAGAGTACTTTTAAGTTTATCTTTTTAATTGTTACTGTAGAATGTAACCTTAGACATGTTGCAAATTAAAAGAAATGAAATGTTCCACTATTTTCCCATTGTTTCATCTCTTTTTTTTTTATTTAAAATCTAACATGCAATTGAAAAGTAGAGTAGCAGAAATCTACAATCATAAATAATTAATGCATTATAGCAAGAAGGTGGTTTAAATACCACAACTGAATCGATGACCAGAGCTTTGATAACGGATGAAACTAGAACCGGGCACTCAATGGGGCCAGTTCAACTTGGGTAGGTATTATTAGAAGTATGGAGATTTGTTTGTAGTAAGCCAAAATGTTTATATCTATGTTGGTTCGATTTGTTTAATTATATAAAGTGCAAACGCTTAACAATGAGTATATAAAATATAATAGAATCCATTGACACTTTTTACGTTTTCACAAATTGTAAATATCACGTTTGCTGCTGCACATGTGTAAATTTTTCATATAAATTAACTCACTTACAATAAAGAAATTTATAAATCAAAATATCAATAAATTTTGATTGGAAATCTAATGTATGTGAAATCTATTAACATAATAAGGAAAGATTTTTTATTTAAAGCGCTCGCACAATGTGAACGCAATGAACAGATCAGGTTCCTCACTAAGAAGTATGACTCTTAATGTATCAGTTAAGACAGGAATTATCACTGATATAATAAATAGTTTTATGATGTATTACGAACAAATA
>QYTT01091132.1:28544-39023 GCA_006980735.1 Dasypogon diadema
TCGAAAAAAAATTAATAATATAAAATATGCAGAATGTCCATATATGAGAACAATGAAAGTCTGCACAGGATATTCTCTTTTAAAAAAAAGACTATTTAGTTATCACACAACACAGTATTAGCAAAAACCTTCTTTTTAATAGTTTAAACAATAAACTCTAAGTCGTAACAACTTCTAGAAGCTTTCACTGGTGTAAATCTGTTAACTACAATATTATTATTTGTTAATCACGGTTAAGATGTTTTGGGCAATATTAGTAAGAACAGAGTTACGTTTGTCTACTCTATTAAACACACATGTATTATTTCTTTTAATATTGTGTTATTTTCTCAACATCATAATTCTCCGTCAGGCCGTAGTTTTAATTTGACAAAAAGCACACCATAAAAACCCAATGCAGGACAAATAATAGGTATTAAATAGAAGTAAACAATGCGTAGCTTAGTACACCTATATGGTGATTTACACGATTTCGCTTTTACACAGTTTTTAAATTAAAAGTAAATTAAGCATATCTACCGTGTAAATCGAGGGATGAGTACTTAATGCTCGATCTACACGTTTCTTTTTGCCGAACCAATCTGTCGTGTAAATCAAGGATCAGTCATACTTAATTAATAATCCAATTTTACAACTATAAGTGCAGCTTTGGAAATAAAATTGTTGTTAATTTTATAATTTTTTATATAAAAATATAACAAAAAGACAAGTCGAACCGACACAGATACAAATAACAGATAACAAATTTTGTTTTTTTTTAATAAAAAGTTCTACAATATTACTTACTGTAGGTCTAAAATTGGCTACACAATTGAAAGTTAGCAAATAGTAGACAATTAAAAGACATTCTTAACAAACACACTAAAAACGAATATTTCCATAGTTTCCTGGAAAAGTCACAAGAACCTGAAGAATATCTCCCATGGTCGGTAAAAAAAACACATTTTGTTGAAAACAGAATATTTTATGTAAATGTTTTTATCATAGCTAGAAGTACATGTCAAAAGCATTGCGTGCGTGCTTTCATATATACTGTTGTTTTGCATATCCATGAATTTCATACCTTTTCACATGTGTTTTTTTGTTTAAATAGATTTTTCCATTATTGTAATATATTTACCAAATACCGAATCTGTTGTTTATAGAATATGTGCATTTTTAAATACATATTTATGAAATAAGTCTTCCGATTCATATGTACATAACATAAACTTGTTTATACAACATAGTCTGAGAAAGACATTTTGTAAAAGATTTTAGTTTATCATTATACCTAGTTGGTGTTAAATGGTTAGTTACACACCAATTATTCGAAGTAACTATATGAGGAAATAAAAGCAGAATCTGTCAATTTACTTTCTAACCCTGTAAAGTAAGTAATATTTGTTAAGAGTGATAGTTTTTGAACAATGATTTTACATTTATATATTCTTTGTACACGTAAATATTTTATCAACTTTAATTTTTTTTAATATTATTCCGAGCCTAATTTTTGGCAAATTTTATATTTTAGTAGGCTACATGTACGAAATTTCTATTTTATTTCGCGCATTAAATACGATTAATAAGAAAAACTCAAGCTACTAACGGAGTACAATGGAAGGTAGACAGAATAATTTATTTTAGTATTAATTTTATTTATCCATTACTACATTTTTAATACATTCTCCCTAAAGTCTATTGCCCAATTGATTCTTGAAAAAGTCGAAAATTTACAAAATTGCGGTCGTTTCAAAATGTTAGATTTTGCTCTATTATTTTTGCTTTCCACACGCTGTAAAAAATATTAATTATTTAAAATTTGCGCAGGTTTAAAGTTTGCCCTCCAATAAAGAGCATCTACATTCAGAGAACAAAAATTAACCTGATTCGAAAATTAACATTTGAACGTGAGACCTTCCACCAGTTCAACAAATTATCTTTTGAGAAAAACGAATTTAAAATTTTTCTCTGTGATAACTTGTGGTTTATTGCAAAATAAAGTTATTCAAACTTAATCAGAGATATCAGGGTCTATTCCTCATATGGCTGCGTATATTGGCTTTCAAATTCCCCTTTCTCCAGAAGACCTTACTTTGTAGCAGAGGATATATCTCAGTGGCCTAGACAGGAGGACTGTCAGTACTAATGATGATGTTCTTATGTTCCAATCCATCTGCGATCCTCAGGACATTCTTTGTTTCAAAATCTATGAATCGAATCTCTGAACGCATAAATAAAAACTTTTGTTTGAAAAATTCTACACGTTTCCGCTAATGCATCGCTGCAGCAAATAGTCATTAGACAGTACTGTATCAATCCTGCAATGTGTATACATTAATATTAACTAAGTGTCATACTGCGCCGTGGTAGCTCCTTTTTCGGCAAATGCAGTAGTTTGTTCAACGTGCTGTAATTTCGGATATAAGGTAACGATCTAAAGACCGTTTTAAAATCATATTTTATACAGAGATCAAAATACAAAAAGAAAACAATCAATTTTTTAACCTATTGCATGATCATTCTAATCTAACACTCTAAACACAGCGCTGCTAACTATCTATTAATTAGCTAAATGACGATTAACCGCTAATTAGTCATTAGCGCATCACATCTCAAATGACATTTTCTATTTTTGGAAGAGTTCGAAATTTAAATCCTTTTGTAAAATGTTTATACTGCACGTAAAAATTGGGATCGAAGTTTCAATCTCATTTCACCCCAGACTTTCTCAGGAGCTTGGAGCTTCCCTCCCCATTTATACAACGTTTTATTTTCCCCAATCTGGATCTTCAATCCTCGTACAAACACAGTATGTTTTCGAGACAAACTTTCGAGTACGCTATTTGGAGCTAACCATTTCTTCTTTGAGGCTAGATCTATCTACTTTTGACCTTTGAACTTAAAACTTATGAATGCAGTTGGGAATACAAGCGAAAAATATCAGAAAGATTGTCGGAATGCACTGGGAGACATTGGGCCCTATTATAAGAGTCGAAAACAAATCGTCTTTCCGGTCAAGACAATATTTTACCTGGTAAATGCAATTTAAAAGTGTGTCGTGACTAGAAAGTCGAAAGTCTTTCCGTTCTAAAGTAATTACTCTAAAACGATCCTCTTCTCCTGATAAAACAAATCTCAAGCACTATGAAGTATCTTTGGAATGGGTGTACTAATGTTGTATTGCAGTCCGATATAAGAACATAATTTCAGCTTTTCACAATTTATTCTGATTCGTTTTTGAAATAAAAGACAAATGGATGTATTGTCGCTTGGGCATTATTCCAATGAAATGCTTGAACTTCATCTTCAGCAAAATCACACAGAACAATGTAATCTCTCGGCTGAAACGTTTATAATTTTTTCTATGAATATGTCTCTAAACTCTTCGGTTGATTCTGTCCTTGCTTCTAATGTAGAACGATCGGTTGTAATCCATGCTTTGTATGATATTTCAAATATATTATTTTCGTTCGCTTTCTATATTTTCTTCAATCCCCATCTTGGCGTTCAGGCGCACTCATTTTAGAAATAGCCAACCGGCAGGAGCAACACAATCCTTCCAATCCAGTTCTAAAGTAGGAGCTTTTTCAATCATCGACGGTGATACGTTCCTGAGTTGCCTTGAAGATGGATTGTGTGCAATTTGTTAAATGGATTGTAACAAACTTTGAAATAAAATTTTGTATTCATATTTGCGAATTATGAAAAACACTTCCTTCACTTTCACTTGGAAAATAACACTTTTGCTTTTATACCTTTACCTGTAACGTAGGACATACACATGTACCTATAATTGTTTTTTTTTGCTATGAAAAGTCATAAATAATACAAGCTGCACCTATTCATGCCTACACAATAAAATATCATGTAGAAACCATTAAATCTGTGGTACCTAAGAAAATATTTAATTTTAAAGCAGATATTCCTAGGATAATAAGAATACCCTTTATACAAGTAGCCGTCAGACTTAATGATCTCTGTCTTCTGTTTTATTGTTGTGCACTCTCTCATGTTTAATTTTAAAAACTAACTTAAATAAACCTGAAGAAAATTTTGTCCCTATTAATACCATCAAGAATATGTAGTTATTAAATCATGCTCTAAAATCGAACACACCAATATACCGGGTTTAGATGAATTAAAAACTGTAATTTAAATAACATTTACATTTAATAATCAATGTTTAGGGACAACTTACAAATTTCGATGGATCACTGTTTTTATTAAAAGTAAAAATGCAGTTTTGTGCTATTCTATCTGCACTAAAAATTTTCTCTCTTATACACTATTTCCAATACCACTTTTATATTGCGGGAGTAGTAAGACCACAGGTGGGAAAACTATATAAAAAAAATCAGAAGTACGTCTTGGAGGATATTCAAGGATAAAGGATTCTTCTTATATGCTTAAAATTAAATTTTGTTAAAAAAAAAATTCTTTTTTTTTTGAAATTTTCGTCGATCCTCTTGAAAATGATGCCACAATCGCCAATATCAGTTAACTTCCTGCAGAGTTATACGCTTTCAAAGCTGACACTAAAGTAACATTTCAGAAAACTTTGAACTTCCATATCTCGGCAGGTATGCAAGGGAAGTAGCTGGGAATTTGTGCATATTGTATGCCTTATATTATCTTTTTATGTGCTGACTTTCAAAAAAATCCGTAACAGCCGGATAGAAATTTTCCAGAATATTGGACGATTTTACGTGGAATGACCCTGCAATTTTTTTTGCGGAGGGGGGAATGCATTACCCACCTAGGGGGACTAGCCCCCCGTGTGCCGGACTCCCCACGATCCGGGTCTACCGGCTAACCCCCCCAAGGATTTAATGAAGAGGCTATATTTCTTTTGTAGACACAAAAATTACAACTTTCCATTTTCACTAAATTCTATTTGTATTTTTTAACTATCATGATATACATTACACATAGTTTTTTTTTGTTCTTCGTTACGTTAAATAGTGAACCCCAAATTACTGTACACGGTTTTCTTATTTATTATAAAATTCAATAAACCACTAAATGATTTAATTCATTGAAAATTGCTTAAAATAATCAGCGAACAAACCGAAACAGTAGCGATAAATCAAATAATTGCACTTTACTGTACAGAGGCGATGATTGTATGCTTGTTCAAAACCAGATATTTAAATATTCAATATGTTGTATAAACAAGTATAGTTTTTGTAGGTTTTTTTTAATTCATGTGTTTCTATAGAAATCATAAAGGATATAAATTTACTGATCGCTTCTACTCTAAATAATATAGCTTTGTTGCGGGCGTTATACTTCGTGAGAGGCTTCCAGCATTTGAAAGGATGCTTTGGCGGGCCTGTCGTGGTAATGTATTTCTTCGACAAGCAATGATTGAAGCTCCTTTGGAGGATCCATCAAATGTAAATGCAAAGCTTGTTTCTGTTTATTTTAAAACTAACCAAAATTTTAAATTTCAGGGCGACCAAGTATATAAATCAGTTTTCATAATTTTCTTCCAAGGTGACCAGTTAAAAACTCGCGTTAAAAAAATTTGCGAAGGTTTCCGTGCAACACTTTATCCATGCCCGGAAGCACCTGCAGATCGACGTGAAATGGCAATGGGTGTAATGACTCGCATTGAAGATCTTAATACGGTTTTGGGTCAAACGCAAGATCATCGCCATCGAGTTTTGGTTGCAGCCGCCAAAAACTTGAAAAATTGGTTCGTTAAAGTGAGAAAAATTAAAGCCATCTATCACACTCTGAATCTTTTCAATTTGGATGTAACACAAAAATGTTTGATAGCTGAATGCTGGGTACCTGTTTTAGACATTGAAACAATTCAGTTAGCATTGAGACGGGGAACAGTGAGTAGTTAATTTTTCTGCAAAGCATGGAGTAAGATTTTTATGTAAATTTGTAGGAGCGCTCTGGGTCAGCTGTACCACCAATTTTGAATCGGATGCAAACATTTGAGAATCCCCCGACCTACAACCGTACAAATAAATTTACGAAGGCATTTCAGGCTCTGATCGATGCCTACGGTGTAGCAACTTATAGAGAAATGAATCCAGCCCCCTATACAATTATTACATTTCCCTTTTTGTTTGCCGTGATGTTTGGCGATCTCGGCCATGGTACTATAATGGCTCTCTTCGGGTTATGGATGATTCTCAAAGAAAAGCCACTGGCTGCAAAGAAAACGGATAACGAGATCTGGAATATATTCTTCGGAGGGCGGTACATAATTTTCCTGATGGGCGTATTCTCTATGTACACCGGTTTAATATATAACGATATTTTCTCAAAATCGTTGAATTTATTTGGATCGCATTGGAGCATAAATTATAATTTGTCTACAATTAAAGACAATAAAGTCCTCCAACTCAATCCAAACTCTAGCGACTATTCGAAGACACCATATCCGTTTGGAATGGACCCCGTTTGGCAAATCGCTGACTTAAACAAAATCATATTTCAAAATGCCTATAAAATGAAAATTTCAATTATATTTGGCGTGATCCACATGACATTCGGAGTGATAATTAGTTTCTTCAATCACCGTTATTTCAAGAACAGGATCTCTGTTATTTTCGAATTCATTCCACAAATGATCTTCCTGATATTCCTGTTCTTCTATATGGTATTGCTTATGTTTATTAAGTGGACAAAGTACGCAGCACATTACGATCGTAAGTTAACCTCTTATTCTCCTGTGCCTCTTGCAGATAACTTTACAAATTATATTTGTAGCTCCCTACTCAGCTGGATGCGCTCCATCAATTCTTATTACTTTCATAAACATGGTTTTATTCAAGGCTCCAAATGAACCCCAAAAAGGTTGTCTCAACTACATGTATGGCGGTCAACCATACTTTGAAACACTACTAGTCTTAATCGCACTAATATGCATTCCATGGATGCTTTTGGGAAAACCCATTTACATAATGAGACAAAGAAAGCAACAAAATGTACAAGTCTATGCAACTAAAAATTCAAGTTTTCACTTCTTATAATAATTTCACTTTTATAGATTCATCCAATAGTTCCGGTTGAAAATGGAGATCCTGAGGCGGGCATCAATCCAGAGAGCATGGTTCATAGTGAAACTGGTATGGGCGGACCACCTACTCACGAGGAAGAACATGAAATGTCCGAACTTTTCATTCACCAAGGTATCCACACCATTGAATACGTTTTAGGATCTGTTTCTCATACCGCATCATATCTACGTCTTTGGGCTCTCTCTTTGGCTCATGCCCGTAAGCTATTCAATAGTTCGCCACGGTGAAATATTATCGCTTTTGGTCTCTTTAGAACTTGCTGAAGTATTGTGGAGCATGGTTTTGGCAATTGGTTTAAAACAAGAAGGATGGACTGGAGGAATCTTACTTTGGATTGTTTTTGCTATCTGGGCTGTGCTTACTGTCGGAATTCTTGTCTTAATGGAAGGATTATCAGCGTTCTTACACACTCTACGTTTGCACTGGTAATTCAGTTATTCATCTGACTGGTAACAAATTTTTGTAATATATTTTTTGCAGGGTTGAGTTCCAGAGTAAATTTTACTCTGGATTAGGTTATGCTTTCCAACCGTTTTCATTTGAAGCTATTTTAGAAAACGGGAGCACCGGAGCTGTCGAAGAATAAACAAACTTAAGCACAATTTCACTCATATGACAACTTTTATGCTTGCCACATTTTCTGAAACCCTAGTTGAGATTATACAATTTTAAAATAGTAATTATATGTGTCAAGCTGATAGCAGTGTCAGTATATAACATGCTTACTTCGAATATATTTATTCTCTGTACCGATCAAAATTAATACTATTATAGTCAGGTTAACAAAATGTTTCGGTGTTCATATTACAATGCATAATAGAAATATATAAACGTTAGAGTTTAATCCAATGTTTGCAATTGTCACATTTGAAGAGTACAGTGGAAAACAATCCAAGTCCACTTTCTTCAAAATTAAGGAAATTCATTTTAAAGCCAGTGACTGCATTGTTTCTCCCGCACGTTAAAGCCGTGTTAAAAATTGACTGAGGTACGTTTTTCTATTTAACGGGTATTAGGCATGTAGTAGTGTGTGTCAAAAATAGAATTTTCGCAAAAAAATTGACATAAATTGTTTTTCCCCTGTACTCTGCAATTATTTTTTGTTTTGCAATCTTCTTGAATTTTTAAAATCGACAATCGAATTAAAACACTTCATACTGTTAAATAAATTTTATTCTTTTTTAGCGATACATAAGAGCAAGCAGTACGTTGGGATAGTTCTTCTTTGATATAGAGTAAAAAACATTCCAAAATTTGAAGTGCCACATGTATCTTGGGAGAATTTTTTCAAAATAATTCAAGAAGTACAATCAAGGTAATCCCTTTTCCATTATGCAAAGTCCTTTATAACAAATATCCACAGTTTATACGATGACATTACATTGCTATTGAATTGTTGTACTTTTTACTATCTAGTAACGGATTTTTGTGCTGCTACAAAATCCTTCAACAGGAAAATTCGCTAGTCGTGTTTAACTAAAGATAAATATGTAAGCTATGACTTCATCCCAATGACAAAACCAGTCGAGAACAGAGTATTGAAGAAACTACGCCGTTTAAAGCTGATAGTAGTAGAAGCAGAAATCAAAACATAATTAGAATGAATGGCGAGGGTATTGGGTAGGTAAGGTGTAATACCGAGCAATCGACTTCACGCCTAACTTCGACTTTCCTAATATCCTGGCTGGTTTCTCAGGTCGCATCGTTACTGATAGAACGGTTACTACAAACCACCATTGCTGGTTATACTGTTTAGGGCCAGCCATGCGCTTGGGACTTGGAGAGAGGCACATGTGGTATTTATATCTAAAGATGGAGGGCGCTCAGCTGCTCATCGTAAGTCATATTGCCCAATTAGCCTGACTTCCTTCATGTTTAAAACCATAGAGAAGGTTATAGACCTCCACATTAGAAGCGGTATACTCAAGAAATACCTGCTACAGCCGCATCGGCATTCCTATCAAGCAGGCAAATCCACAATAACCGCCTTACATGATTTGGTATCTAGGCTGGAAAAGGCGATGGAGGACAAAAAGATTCGCCTTAAGCGCCTTCTTCATGGAGCCATTATTGCCCCTTTCCCCAGTTAACTATTCGGAGTCCCTACTTGCAACATTCGTCAGGTTAAAATTTCCCAATCAGCTTCTGTTCCCTAGTGTTGACCCCAAATGTATTACGGGCGAATTTGAGGAAATACTTTGAAGTTGGGAATTTGCGACAAGATTTTTTCGATACGGCTTTCAGTTTTGTTATTGCCCAGGTATATTTGTGCCCTTGATTATGAAAATTGTCTAAGTCATGAATCCAAAAAAATGAGTTCATCTGCTATTTCACATTGCACATTCTGTTACATTACGGTTATCTAAAACAATCTTTCTGACTTTAGAAAAAATGAAACCGTTAGATAGCTTAGGTTGATGTGTCGCTGAACAGAATTTAGTACAATTTGATTTTGATAGTCGGTTTCGCCGGAAGGTATTTTAAATTTGTGTACAACATATTAACTATTTTATTAACATGTCATCAGATAACGATTCAGGTAAATACATTTCAGATAAAAATTCATTTTTCTGACATGAATTGCAGATATTGTACAACCTAATACTTATAGAAAATGGGAGCGAATAAGACAATTTTCACTATCAGATGAATCAAACCGGGGTTTCAGTGCAAAGGTATTTTCTGGAAATTTGGAAACTCAAGCAAAGAAAAAATAAAAAAGGAAAGAGAATAAGAAATGAATCCAATTATGCACAAAATATAAGAAAAATGAAAATAAATAGAGGCGAAGAATACATTACAAAAAATTCTAAATGAGTTTGTGGTAAAGTTTTTGAAAATAAGAATTGCTGTTGCTCACCAAATGTTTGAATCTCTTGAAATATGAAGAGAGAAAATCCAATTTTGAAGACTTTTGGAAATTGAAGGATTTTGAAAAACAAAACTTTTATGTATGCAGCGCCGTACATAAGCAGACCCAGAACTTTTGAAAGGAAAATGAGAAAAGGCCGTTATGAATATTTTTTATTCACTTATAATTCTGTTAGGGTTCGTGTTTGCAAAAGAAATATCTTGGAAACTTTTCAGATCAACGTGGGAAAATGCCCGGGTCATCTCGAAAAACAATCGAAGATAAGATAAAGGTAATAAAAGATAACATTTTAAGTTTTCCTGCACACGAAAGCTCGTCATTCTACGGGCCGTATGCATCAAGAAATATTAGATTTTCTTGGTCTTAACGATATTCATCAACCAATCTTAAAGATTAAACTTAAAGTTTAAGATAGCTTTCTGGTGATATTTGACTTTAAGTTCGAATTTTATATCTGTCAAACAAATGCATGAATGTAAAACATTTTAATCGAGTAGTTAAGGTATTTTATTCGTGTGGAAGTTTTGTATTGCCTCAAAATACTTAAAATACTGTGAGTATATCGGAATAAAATTTGTGTTTAAA
>QYTT01091133.1:0-14609 GCA_006980735.1 Dasypogon diadema
TATAAACTAACGAAAGCATTGATATCAATATATTGCATTTATTGCCGTTACTTAGAAAAAATTTTTTATATTTTTAACACAATTATCCAGGTAATATCAACAAATTGCCACAACCTAGGAACTGGAATATTAAATAGTTAACCTACAGTCGCTGACCTTATAAGGTTGCTGTTTACCTTTTCCGCGAAAAATAAATTATTATAAATTATCAAAAAAAAGGTATCATAGAAGAATTAAGGCCAATTTATATTATTAACACGTTCAACCCGGCGCTTTGCTTCGAAGAGAGCTCTCTCATGTTATATTTAGTTTATCACGTAATTTTCTCTTAAGGTTCTCGCGTGAACCACCGGTGGTTCACGCCGGGTTGAACGTGTTAAAATATTGCAAGGAAATAGTACCAGCGGGATATATAAAGCTGAGAAAATACGAAAAAGGACAAAACATATGCCAACAAAATTTTACGACAATTATTATTATTTAAACATCTCATCAATCAATAAGACCATCTCGAGTTCGCGATTACAAGCAAATATATATATAAATATTGCCCATTTAATAAGGAATGACAGGTAGATACCTACCTACCTACCTGCTTGAAAACAGATCTGATCCTATACCTATTTTATGAGACGATCAATATACCTCATATTGAATAAATATCTCTTATACCTTTCCCATATTTATTTTATACATTTATTATTTTTTTATATCCTATCTTATTAAACGAGAAATATTTTTTATGTATTTATTATTCTTATTTTATTTTATTATTTATATTATATACTATACTATTATACCAGCAATATATATGTTTGTAATCGCGATCTCGAAAACCGCTCTAACAATTTCGATAAAATTTACAATATAACCCCCAATGGGGGCGAAAAATCAATTTAGCTAGGCTTTGTACAAAATATATTTTAGATTTTGCTTTAATATTACCTGAGGTAGAAAACACTTGACTGCCGAAATTAGCATAAAAGCTTTCGTGAGAGAACTACGTGGTAAAATGCTTGTTGTGAGAGAGCTTTTAAATAACAATCAAATTCAAACAAAGGCCCGCCCTGAGCAAACTCACCATTTGAAGAGAAAATTTATATGGCAGATTTTTTTCTAATTAGCTTTCGAAGGTTTGTGTGAAGGGTTTCATTAATGTTATGATAGCTGCCTGGCAATCCTGCAGATTGCAATTTCCAGTCAGTTTGAGGATGCAGGCTCCGAAGATATCTGTCGATTGCCCGGAAGATCATGATGTAGTTTTCAAGGAATTGTGTCATTTGCACTGTCATATCCTCGCAGAGGAATACAGCCCCAACGCCATTCTCACTTTTGAAACCATCTGTAAATATCATAGGATTAAGCGCGTTCCGAAGAGGATGAAATAACAGAGCACATCCTATGCGAATGTGAGGCAATTACACAATGTCGATTCCAGCTGATTGGGGCACATCTTAGGAGGCGTGCAGACTTTGAAAATATCTCCTCCCGAAAGCATACTGCTCTTCCATGAAAAAGTGGTACTGTTGGAGGAAGTATGATTAGTGCGGAGCACAAAAGACCAATTTATGGCCGCAGTGCCCAGGCTATGACAGCCCCGCCACAGTCTAATTCTAATTCTATAATTCTAAGTGCGTCAAGGGAGTGATTACCGAATGAGGTTCCCAAGCCTTCGGTGTAATCTTTAGCTCAAACTAAGAGGAAATCGCAACATCTCGATAATGGACTCGGGGGATACAGGTGAGCCCGCGTACATCCAAAAGTGAGATGCAGTTTTAGAATACGTATAATAGGTACACAACATATTTGCTGGGAATGCAGCAACAAATACACAGTAAGCTAAGCACAGCCTTCAGTGATCAGCCACGCCTCATATATTGCTGTAGACGTTGTCTGCAGGTTGTTTTTCTTAAAGTATGGAGCAACCTTATGCACACAGCACAGGTTAGGCAGAAGAGAATCGTGCAGATTGGGAAATTTTTGCCTGATAAATGTCGCAAATAAGCCACGATTTTTGGTCTGAAATTTTTACTATACAACATCCCGGCGACTTCGTAAGTACAATTCCCGTCTGTAAAAATGCCTCAACGACTGGTACCCAGATAAATCACTGTGCCCTTTGCAGGAATCGAACCCACGCCCACACCAGAGAAAATCCGCAAATGTCCACCTCAGCCCACTCAGCCGCGGCGTGGGTTCCTGCTAAAGAAGCAAAATTACAGTTATCTGGTGGTGAAATTAAAGTCATTCGCCCAAATAATAACCATAAGGGATACTTAACTCGTTCTCAAAAGGTCCGGACAAAAGAATGCATGACCTTGTGCGCATATCAAACCGCATCCAAAACAAAACAACGACGACTTCGACAGCTACGGGCGTGTTATGTGTTTACCCTGTTTTTGCGAGTGCTGAGAAGTGTTGAGCGGCGTTGCAGAATTTCTTATCTGTTTGGGTCTTAAACATCAAACCCGTGACACATTGAAAGCAGAAAACAGCAACAGCGGCAAAGTTTTTTCTGATGCAATACTATTAATTGGAACGAAATAAATTTAAAGCAGCAGCAGAAAAAGCGGCAGAAGCAGAATTCAGGAGTTAAGAAAAAATTAAAAATTCTGCTTTTGCTTCATTCTTTCCATTGTTATAGGCAGAAATGGCCCGTAAATTATACATTTTGAGATTTTTACTGTTTTTGTAAATGCATATGCCTGTACAACTTGCAGAAATTATAATTGTACGGAAAATATATATCGAAGATACCAAAGTTGCATTACTGCAGTGCATATTTTCAAAGACTGTAATTTGTGCATGAATTTATGAAAACACCCCTTATTTATTCTATACCGCGTTATTGCATATGCAGCGCGGAGAGCCCTAATAATATACAAATTTTCATTAAACTGTGCCTCTAATGTCGATTATTTGTTAGTTTGTAATTTCTTCTGCTTCTGTTTTTAGTATTTTACACAGGCTCTGTTTTCTGCTTTCAATGTGTCACGGCTTTCACTGAAAAATGACGAGGTATGCAGAAGAATCATGAAGAAACTTTTTTGAAAACGATACAGGAAAATAGTTGGTAAAGTTTGGTGCCAGTGAAGCTAGTCTTCTCAAAACCAGACGTTGTTTAAACAAAAAATAGTAAAATATTGCAAAATATGGAAAATCCCCAATTCCACTGTGGGCAAATTACTTACCAGCAAATCTTATTTTGATCAAATCCAAGGGGTGCAATATGAGCGTTGACGTCACACCACCTGAAATGCCGGCGACGAGGTGTTCGTACTTGACATGCGAGAAAATGTTGACCTTCCCTGAATTCTTGTGTGTGCTAAGTGGAGCAGACATTTTTACTTCCGATTGTTCTTTTGAGCGAAAACTTGTAAAAATTGCAAAATTATTTCCTTGTATTACTGTTATTAGGCGTTGTGTTTAGTAAAATTAATCTAAATTCATGTTAGAGAGGACGCGGTCCCTGTGCAAGGGATTAAATCAAAGAAACTCTTTGTTTTTTGAGTAAAACGATTCTAAGGATAATTTCTTGCTGTCAAATTCACTGGCACAGTTTTCAGAGGTTCTACTTTTATGCATTTTTCTAAATATTTTTATGGAAATTGTTTCTGATTTAAATTCGTAGTGGATGTGCTGATGCAATTGTCACTTTTCTTTGATCGATAACTTGCAGCTTATCATGGAAAATCACTCTTTGTCTTATGTAACCCCTCACCGCACTTGTTGAAACTAACGCACGAAACTATTTGCACTTTTCAATACTGAAATTTCACTAGTCCGCCAGGCGCTGCTTAATCATATTTTTCACCAACAGCAATTGAGATTCGTCGGATTCGTTCGACGTGTTGGGAAGACACAAAACACGCGTTTTAATCTTCGGGAAAATAAAAACAACGAGTCGCTGTCGCAGCTGCCTCACAGACAGACCAATTGTCAAACAATGAATGAACTTCCTTATTTCATCATCATGAAGAAATATCATTTCCCTAAACTTTACAAATGTAACATAAACCTTACAACTCCGATGGTGCAGTGTAGGAATATTACGAAAGATGGCATGCTTTTGGGCAACTAAAGAAATAACTCCCACACCGAAAATTTGCACTTATAGATTTCCAGGTATTCATTGTAATTTGAATTTACTTACGCCGAAAAAAAAATTAAGCATTTCTGTGTGTGTAAGGTATAAAATTTCGTTATGTTTAATATCCTACAGCCGGGCGTTCAATTCAAAGTGCCCTTTAAGTGCGCTTGTTCGGATTCGTTTCGGTTCGTTACGGTCCGCTTGTCAAAGTTGAAAGTTGTCTTTTGCTTAGTCTTTTATTTGAGACTAACGCACAGCAAAAGTCCCGTTACACAGAAACAGTTTAGAATTTACTATTTTAGAAGGCCATTTGAAGATAACTTATTTCGACGAAGCACACGAAAAAGTCTAAATAACAACACCCTTTGTTTGAAATCATTCCTAAAATGTAATTTTTGGGAGGAATTACTAAAATCAGAAATGCAATACGCAAGTGATTTGCTTCGAATTCGAATTTCTTTGACACGTCCGTTCCATCATCGTAAATTTATTCGATAATCGTAACGTGATCGCATTTGTTGTTCTGAGCTTGCATGTGACGCCTTGTTTGATCTCGACTTTTGGAAATACAAGTTCCTAATGATTTTTATGCATTATCGATTCAAACTGATAGGAAATTTGTGACTACTACTTGTGAGTGACTGTGTCAAGCAAGTCGATTGGTGCACTGACCATGATCAAATTGACTTGCTGTGATCGTGTAATGAGTTTTTCGCTGCGGTCTGCGGAAGATAGCACTAGTAGAACCGATTTTATAGCCAGTCTTAAAATTTATGGGACACACTGTGTATCTCTGCAGCTTGAAGAATCTGTGACCCAGTTGGTTAGGACGCGTTCTGCTATAGAAATAGAAGCAATGAGCAGAGCTGTCTTTGGGGGGCAGATCCCTCTACAAGAAACTTCGCGATCTTTATTCGACCAAAATAATCAAATGTAAATAACCAAAACTCAGTTGGAACAAACGAAGCCTTAACGAAGTCTAAACCAGCAGAAATATCTTCTCTAGAAACTGCTGAAATCTGTGCACATCATTTTTTAAATAAAAAAGCCAAAACTATTAACCATTTTTAGCAAACTTTGAATTTAAATCACATAAGAAAGATCACTGTTTAACGGAAAGTTGGTCATAAATCAAGATTTAACGAAAACGGATGATATTGATATTTCGATCGGGCAATACGAAGCAACTGCGGACACATTTTAATCACAATATTCAAACTAAATTAACACCATCTACACTCAAAAAACTGACTGGCTGACTTTACAGTATCCGGCAGCTTAAAGACGAAACAGTAGTCCTTACGTTTTTTATTGACTATATAATGATCAAAAATTCGTTTCCTTCACTTTTATGCTTCAATATTAAAACAAAAGAATGTTTTATTTCTTAACCTCATTTACATTTAGTTTCCATTGTTTAAACGCACATACATACAAAAACTTATTCTACTAAAATGTTGTACTTTTCTTCATTGAAACCTGTTTCAAGAATAGATCCGCATCTTTTTTGAAACATTTCCTTTTGGAATCCCATAAATATGTGCCCTGAAAAACTCTACATATGATCTGGAAGAGGGGAAGTCGCAATCTGAAATGATGGGGAGCGTTGGTATATTAAGAAATGTGGTCTACGCTGTGCAAACACAAGCCGTCGGTATTTTCCCTCTATCCGCTTTATCTTTCTGAATCTTTTTTCTAACATGTTCTAGGATTTCCCATTTTAAATCTTCGAAATTTTCTTCAATTTTTATTTTTTTCATCTCTGAAAATAAAAATTTGCAAAACTCTTGTTCCTTATCTTCTTCACTGCAAGCGGTGGATGGTTTTTCGTTAAATTCTTGGGCAAACTTTGCAACAGTAATAAAACCTGTTTGCTGCTCCGCTGACTGTTTTGGAGATCTTTCACTATTTACCGTCGATGTTTCCGATGCGCCCATTTCAACTGGTTCCGACTCGTTAGTTTTCTAAAGTAAAACAGCATTAAAGCAACAACGGACATAGGAAAAACTTATTACCTTAGTAAAAGTTGAACTGGAAATTCGCCTATCTCTTTCTGAGCCTTGCATCAAAACTTTCAACTGATCATAACACCATAATGTTGGCTTGTATCCTTCTTCGAAGCCTTTGCCATTAGTCGTGGGATCCAAAATCTTTGCTCTTTCTCTGGTCCATTGATTGCGCAGTGTCCTTATTTTAGTTTTAATAGCGAGGACCGTTATATTTGGCTTGATGTCCTTCAATTCATCCAAGAGGTATTTATAAGCCTCTGCTTTCTTAATTCTGTTACTGTAATGAATATGTGATGGGTCATAGAGGCAACGAAATTGTTTCAACATTGATATCAGAATAGTGGTTTCCTCTTTGGCCCAGAAATTTTCTGAACCAGATCTTTCAAATTCCTCTGATTCCATCTTCGAATTTAATTTAATTGTTTAATACACAAACCAAAATGAGACAATTTCTTTTTCACTGAACACTGAAAATTTTGGCAATTCTCTGAAATCTGTAAGCCATGAAACAAGTTTTTATATTTGTGTTTGTGTTTTTATCCATACAATTGTATCTTTATTAAAACCAACACACACACATTGACTACAACTGCTTCCTCAATCCGGTTTAATCACACTTTTCACCCTATGACTTGATACAACTTTGTGATTCAAGTAAAACTGGCCGAGACTGGGGCACTACTTTGATGGGAATTTTATTAATGGAAATGATTTTGCAATGTAAACTGTTTTAGAACTGGTTTGAATCGCAATTCCGCCCTCTCCTTGTGTAATTGCAGGGGAAGGTAATTTTAACCCCTAGAATTCCAATGCAAACGCGTTCTGCACAAAGAATGAAAAGCACTGAAGCAATCACAAACCAAAATGAGCTAAAATGTGAGCTGAAAGCGTACTTTCCGCTTTTTACCTGAAACCGGTTTGAGAAATAAATTTGTTGTGTGTTCACATTTCATTTCCCTTCGTACAATAAAATTGTGTTGAGCTGTTCACATTTCACGTGATCACTGCACCTTTACGTCCTTTGGAAGGAAAATTCTTTAACCAGTGATTACTTACCTGTAGATCAGCTTTATGACCAAAGCCAAAGAATTAGAATTCATTCATTCATGAGGGGCTTCAGGTTGCACCTGAACGCGTTACACATTTCCATAGAAAGTATAGTAATTCTAATTTATGCAGCTGTTTCTGTATATGCTTTGAGTTCGTGTGCAAGCTGTGTCCAGTTCGAACGAATTGTGTGCGGGCTCTAATCTCTAATTGTTAGCTGTACACTGAATATAAAAATGTAATATAGCAGCAAATATTAATAATAGTTAAAGGTACTGTGTTTGATCACAGCAAGAAATGAAATCAGGATTATATAATACGATATTTCTTCTGAGGCGAGTAATAACCACTTAACCAGAGCTTTTATCTTATAGAAGAAGACAAGACAAATTAACCCCGAATATAATTTTAAAACGTTGTACCCCTCGCAACATACTAGGCTAATTCAAGGAGAGCGTAACTCTTAATATGCGAAAAATGCCTAGAGAAAATCGTAGTCGGTACATGAATTTAAGAAATAGACGGCAAACTAGTAGAGAACAGAGACAAGGATTGAATTTCGAAAAATGGCTTATTCTTTTAAGAAATATCATTATACTAATGGGAGATTTTGTGGTTATATTCCCAGGAGACTTCAGCCAAGTGCTGATGAAATAAATCGTGTTTTTCAAAATATTTTACATTTGGTCAGATGTTATGCACGAAACAATAAAAACAAGGAATTCGAAGCGTTTTTCGTTTCCAGGGGATACAAGGATAAGGCTAAATGTCATGGGGGTTGTAGAAAAGTTGGGTGATGTTTCTCGCACCATGGAATCCCAATCCCAAATCAATTAAAAAAGTAATCAGTAACTCAGTACCCCAGCAAGAGATTTTGATACAGATATTTCGGAAGTATGGGTATTATTAGATAAAACAATAGGAGTGCTTATTTCAATAGTTGAACTAAAACAGTGATAAAATTTTATTATTTGGAAATAATTTAAAATTCAGTGTTCAAAGTATAGTTAAAAAACAGACAATACATTTTACAGTACGGATAACTAAGAAACGAAATATGTAGCTGCAACTACTTTTTTTATTACTTTTTAATTGACAATGTAATGATCAAAAATGCAATTCCTTTACACTCTTATGTATTAATATTAAAGAAAAATACGACTTAATTTCTTATCCTTATTTACATTTAATTTTATAATTTTAATTTATTATTAATTTTAATTCTATAATTTTGTACTTTTCTTCTGTAAGATCTGCTTCAAAAATAGCTCCACAAATAACGTTGATATTATTTGCGCGTTCGCAAGATGCTTCCGTATTCTTTTTGAAACATTTCCTTTTGGTCTGGATTTTAAATTTGGGCTCTCATAAATATGTGCCCTAAAAGATGCTACATATGATCCCGGAGACGGGAAGTTGAAATCTCAATTGATGGGGCGCGTTTAATTGGTATATCAAGAAATGTGGTATGCGCTGGAGCTGTAGAATATGCTGCTGTGCAAACATAAGCCGTCGGTAATTTTTCTCTATCCACTTTATCTTTTTGAATCTTTTTTCTAACAAGTTCTAGGATTTCCCATTTTAAATCCTCAAAATTTTCTTCAATTTTTATTTTTTTCATTTCTGAAAATAAAAATTTGCAAAACTCTTGTTCCTTATCTTCTTCACTGCAAGCGGTGGATTGTTTTTCGTTAAATTCTTTAGCAAAATTTGCAACAGTAATAACACCTGTTTTTTGATCCGCAGGCTGTTGTGGCGGTCTTTCAGTATTTACCGTAGGTGTTTCCGCTGCGCCCTTTTCAATTGGTCCCGACTCGTTAGTTTTCTAAGGTAAAACAGCATTAAAGCAACAACAGATAGAGCAAAAAATTGTTACCTTAGTAAAAGTAGAACTGGAAATCCGCCTATATCTTTCTGAGCCTTTCATCAGAAATTTTAACTGGTCATAACACCATAATGTTGGTTTATATACTTTGCTATTAGTTTTGGCACCCAATATCTTAGCTCTTTCTCTGCACCATTGACTACGCAGTGTCCTTATTTTCTTTTGAATAGAAACTAGTGTTACGTTCGGCTTGATGTCCTTCAATTCGTCCAATAGGTATTTGAAAGCCTCTGCTTTTTTTAATTTATTATTGTAATGGCGATCTGATTGGTCATAGAGGCAACGAAATTCTTTTAACAATGATATCAAAACAGTAGTTTCCTCTTTATCCCAAAAATTTTCTGTGCCAGTTGTTTCAAGTTCCTCTGATCCCATCTTCCAATTTAATTGGGTTTTTGAGTACACAAACCAAAATTCTTACACCGCCACTTTTCTCTGGTATCTTTCTCACTAAACACTGAAGTGATTAGTATTTCTTTGAGATCTATCTCCAAGCCAGAGCGATAACATAAATTTTTATATTTGTGTATTTTTCATGTGTGAAATTGTATCTATTTTAAAACCAACGCACACATTGACGACTATTTCCTCAATCCGGTTTAAGCGCACTGTGGTACACCCCACGGTTGGACTGAATTTTGTGAACAAAATAAAATTACCTGAGAAAGACAAACCACTTTGGAACTTTACGGATCTGCCCTGTAAACTGCTTTAGAACTAGTTTGTATCGCAATACTGCTTTCACCCTTTATAACTGCAGGGCGAAGTAATTCTAACCCCCAAAATTTCAATCCAAACGAGTTCTACAGGGAGAATACAAAACACTGAACACAAAGTCGCAGTCGCAAAGCTAAACAAACCAGAATGTAAGTTGAGAGTGTATTTTCCCCTTTTTACCTGAAACAGGTTTGAGAAATAAATTCGTTGTGTTCACATGATCACCAAATAGGCACAGTTCATGCAACCAAACCAAGCTACAAAGTATGATCTCATATCTCTGAGCAATTCAGATAGTCTTTGCGATTTTTAGCTAAGAAAAGGCTGTGTATCTTTTGTTCCCGTTTCCTAAATGTGATAACTCTGAGTCCTTGTTTGTAAATTCTGAAATGAAAATCCTTTAACTAGAGATTCCTCCCCTGAGGATCAGACGTATGACCAACGTCAGTCGTGTAAAACGTAAAAGTGAAAGAACTACAATAATTCATAATTCTTTAGTTAGAATTATAATTCATTTGCCTACGGTTGGCTTATGTACCCATCGCACTAACAATGCGGGAGGGCATATTCGAATAGAAAGCGTTGACTCTAACTTATGTAGCTGGTCCAGTTTGTAGCTAGACTGCAAGTGCTGTTCGTCTGAGCGGTTTATGTGCGAGCTCCAAATTTATTAAGCACTTGCCCCTTATACATACAAAGTTGAACCCTAATTGAACCAGGGTAGTACCAAAACTCCCGGGATATATACTTTACAAGCCATGAAGCAGAAATTCTCTACGTGAAGGTATGGTCCCTCGAATTCAATCAAATTACATTGATTCTTATGGACCACACGATAAAATTTTTTGTTCATCACCTGATGGTGCCTAAACTATCAATTCTACGGCAAAATTATCTTCTAAGCAATTAAAGCTCGTTTCTTTGCCTTTCTAATGATATCAAATTTAATATGTCTTGCCTAACAAAATTACATAAAATTTTCAGTCCAAACAAAACTCTAACCATTTTTCGCTTATATACCAGCGGCATCCAGCAGAAAGCGAGTCAAAGTCAGAGCTCTAAACTGACTACGCTTCACGGGCTGGGTCGAGTCGAAAGGACGGACGCAATTGATACGATTCAAATTTAATACACAGATAGCTTATTAACCCCTTCAGAGGGCTGCCATATGAAAGTCTTATTTATTAATCATGGGGAATGTAAATTTTATTCAAAAAATTTTACAACGTCATATTTCTTACATTCGAAATTGCGGATATATAAGTTTTTGAGGTGGCTATAACTACGAATTTGACATTAAGTTTTAATAATTTTACCAACGTCGGTAGCTTTTATTGGTGTGGGATCAAATCCTATATATCAGGGTTGAGGCAATTTTACTGTCATTCTGGAAGAAAAGAAGTAGAAATCTCACATGATGAGGAACGTTTATGTGGCATATCAAGTAATGTGGTCTGCACTGGAACTCTAGAACGTGAAGCTGTGCAAACACACGACGTCGACAATTTTTCCCTATCCGCTTTATCTTTTTGTATCTTTTTTCTAACAAGTTCTAGGATTTCCCATTTTAAATCTTCAAAATTTTCTTCAATTTTTATTTTTTTCATTTCTGAAAATAAAAATTTGCAAAATTCTTGATCTTTATCTTGTTCATTGCAAGTTGTGGGTTGCTTTTCGTTAACTTCTTGAGCAAACTTTGCAACAGTAATAACACCTGTTTTTTGATCCGCAGGCTGTTTTGCAAATTTTTCACTATCAACGGTCGATATTTCTTCTATGTCCTCCTCAGAAGATTCCCACTCCTTAGTTTTCTAGAATAAAAGAACATTAAAGCAACAACGGATAGAGTAAAAATAATTACCTTAGTAAAAGTAAAACGGGGAAGCCGTTTATCTCCTTCTAAGTGTTTCAGCAAAAATTTTAACTGATCATAACACCATAATGTTGGCTTGTATACTTCTTCGAAGCCTTTGCCATTAGTCCTGGGATCCAAGATCTTTTTTCTTTCTCTGCACAATTGAGTACGCACTGTGCTCATTTTATTTTTAATGTCCAGAATAGTTACATTCGGTTTGATGTCCTTCATCTCGTCCAACAAGAATTTATAAGCTTCTGCTTTCTTATGCCTTTTAAGGTAATTAGGATCTGATGGGTCATATAGACAAGGACATTTCTTGAATAACGATATCAGAATACTAGTTTGCTCTTTAGTCCACAAATTTTCAACGTTAAGTCTTTCAAGTTCCTCTGATTCCATCGTCGAACCTAATTGAAATTTCCTCCAGTAATGTTACTAGTCAATAGTATATTTGTCAGCATACAAGTACCTTTAAATAATTTAAAGTAATTGGAAAAAGTAGTGTCCACAAACCAAAGTGAAACTCAAGTACAATTTTTACACTGTCAATTCTCTCTTTTATCTTTGTCACTGAACACTAAAATGGTGAGCATTTCTTTGAAATCTGCAAACCATCCGGTTTAAACAGCACTTAATACGCCAAGGATTTACTCAAGTTTATTAATAGGATAAAACACAGAAAACACTTTGGAGGGAGTTTTTGGGGTGGAAATAATGGAGTCTTAAAACCAGTTTGAATGATTACACTACCTCTCTGCACACTGACTCAGGCCCATATAACACGACTTGAAGTTAATCGAAGGGAGAAGTAAAATATTTCAATCGAAACGCGTTCTTGACGTAGAATGCAAAACACCCGAAGCCGAAGCAATCGCAAACCTAAACAATCCGAAATGAACCAAAATATGAATTGAAAGCGTGCTCTCGGCTTTTTACCTGAAACCGGTTTGAAGAATAAATCTGTTGTGTTCACATGATCAGTGCAGCTTTGCTATGAGAAAAATGTCAGGTAAGTCTAGCCCATGTAAATTTCTGAAGGCAATTCTCTTAATCAGAACTTATATTTACCTGAATCACAGGTTTGCGGCGAACGATTGCAGTTGACTTGACAGAATTATGACATACCTTTTGTGCAACTGCAGCTACAGCTGTAGCTACGTTTTGAAACGCACGCCTGGTCTTTTTCACGTTCTTTTGTTCCCTTCCAAGCAAAAGAAAAAAGCAATTTAAAAAATTTGCAAAGAAGAAATAATAAAATTATTATTTCTTCTTTGGACATTTGGTTCCAACAGGCAGGAAATAGTATATGGTGTACAGATGAAACGTTATTTTCGGTACGAAAAGTTTCGTTCCTTTGGGCATTTTGTTCCTTTGCCAAATTTTCTTGTTTCAAAGATTTTATTATTATTTATAGGCGGGCCAAACAATTTTTTAGTGAAATCGACATACGGAACTTAAATTAAAAGCAACCTTAAAATCTGATTTTGTTTGAACAATTTCCAAACACTTCTTGCTCGATGAGGCAAATGAAAACGACGTACTGATCTCAGAAATAAATTATTTAAAAAAAATTGACTAATATTAATTTACACCATAATTTGCTCCAAATTTCAAAGTCCTTATGTGAATTTGATGAAAAGGTTTTCTTGTGGCGGTTCGACAAAAAATTCGTTTGGCACCCAAATAAATTTATTAAGAGAAACTGGATTCACTTTTATATAATTTTTGTATTTTCGATTGTGGTTACGTATTTTATTTAATTATTATTACTTAATTGTTTTTTTTTTATTTCAACAAAAGTAGGTCACACGATAGCAATAAGTGGCTATGAAAAAAAGGCAAGCTAAATTAAAGTTGAATGACGTTTTAATATTTATTATTTTTGTAAAATTTTACATTTAGTTGCACAGTTTTTCCCTTTTCGATTCACAATGCCGTGGGAAACTAATGGTAGGATATAATGGCGTATTGGGTTTTATCTTTAAGTTTCGTCGAAGTGATGTAATAAGCCCTTATAGGTTATTCTTGCTTGCCTTGAAACGGTCCATCAAATGCTGACACTTTTACATAAACTTATATAACGCCAACAAACATCATAGACTAGACATAGAAGTATCCTTATTCCTCGATGTCGATCTTGTTATGGAAAACGTTCGCACTTTGTTCAGGGTGCTCGATTGTGGATTGTGTGTTGATCCAAATAAACCATTATCTTATCTTACCTAAATTTTCTTTCTTCAACAGTGATTTTCCCTCATGTACGGACATTTTTCAAAACACTATTTAATATACACTAAAATATATAAATCAAATTTCATTCAACTCGTAACAACTTTAAATAATAATAATTGCGAAAATTTACTGAAACCCATCTTAAATCTCTCAAGATTGAATGTACTAATACTTTTTTATTTAGTTATGTGTCTTTACACATCTTATAATAAATTGTACATGCATATTTATTTAAAGGCAAAGCGTTCAGAAAGTTATATTTTAAAATCGTTTTGTTCAACTACCATAGTTATATATCTATTTAAAAAAAGGAGTTGATTGTAGATCGAATGCAGGTTGTACCATAATTCCTTCGGATGGATATGTATTAATAATAAAGCAAAAAGTTTTTATTTCTTATTTTTATTTGCATTTAACTTCCTTTATTTAAACACATACATAACAAAAACTTATTTTGCAAAAAAATTGTACTTTTCTTCATTACTCTTCTGCTTGAAGAGTAGCTCTGTATTCTTCACGAAATATTTGCTTTTGGTGATTATATATGATCTGGAAGAGAAGTAGTAGAAATCTCAAATGATGAGGAGCATTTATTTGGCATATCAAGTAATGTGGGCTGCGCTGGAACTCTAGAACGTGAAGCTGTGCAAACGCACGCCGTCGATAATTTTGCCCTATCCGCTTTATCTTTTTGTATCTTTTTTCTAACAAGTTCTAGGATTTCCCATTTTAAATCTTCAAAATTTTCTTCAATTTTTATTTTTTTCATTT
>QYTT01091133.1:20851-35737 GCA_006980735.1 Dasypogon diadema
AAAGTTGGGGAGTTTTTCGGCACAAAATCGTTTGATGGTGATATTGACATGACCAATTAGTTTTAAACTTTGTCGGCAATCGCGTGTCTGCAAATCCTGGCAGAATTTTCCACTGAAACCAAAATCACCGGCTGCATTCTTTAGAACTTTAACTAATTAATGACTTGATTTTAATTTATCTGATCGGATATCTCGCAAACACAGATTTATGCAGTTGGAAACTTTGAAATTCTAGGGATAAGAAGGAAGCAGTCGGATAGTGTAAAGACGATTTAGACCTGAACTTTTGAGAGCTTTTTTAGTTCCTTAGTTAATGTAAATCTTTTGAAATCGAGACATTTGCGTTTATTTGAGATTTTCTCTTCAACAATCTTAGTAAATTTTGTTATAGTATTAAAACTGAAATTGTCTATATTCTGGGAATATAAAAGTTCTTGAGGTAGGATTTCATTGGACCATATTAAGCGATATTTTAAGCAAAATTTCGGAGTACAACTTTTTAGTACGCACAGCAGAGCAACCGGATGAGGAAACCCGAAATTATTATAACCTGACAAATGTTACGAGCTTTTATTCTAAATTTTCAAATATGAACTGATATATGCAACATATCAGCCGCTTCATAATTCATAATTCTGGCGATCAGAGTTACCTTTCACCTCAACTACCAACATGAATTTGATCAGTTTCTTGCCGAATTGCATCTTTTTCTTTTCGATTTTTGGTGCAATCTGCAACAATTACGTTTTCAATTCCTCAATTTAGGCTGAAATGACTTGGACACGTTTTCTGAATAAATACCACTAGTGCACTAAAAATGGCTCTAGAAAGAAACACGGAAGATTCCAGGGAGCGTGGAAGGTCTAATTTAGGGCTTTGCTGATTCCTAATTCGATGCAAAGGGTCAGAAATGGCAACCTCAGGAAAAGTGAAGTGACTAAAGTGCTAAAACCTTTTTAGACTGATACTTTCAATTTCTTTTAAAATCAATGTGCTAGAATTTTGATATTTTAGTTAGAAATTAAATACGGGTTTTTCAATCCTTTTACATGCCGGTTTTCAGAAATTTTTCAGATTTCGCTTGCTGAAACCCGATACCTCTACTTATACTTTAATTTTTATTATTATCAAAATATCTTACAATAGATTCTAATCTCCTATGTATTCATCACCATTATTAATCACTTATTTCCGATTTTGGGCAACGTATCAATTTTTTCGAAAAAATATTCTTCTGGATTTGATTCCTTACAGAGCAGTCCCTGTACCCAAGACAAATTTCGTAATTCCTTTTTCTACCGTCGTTTAGTAATCTGAGTGATCATGTCTAAGTGATGGTCGACATTAAATTAGGCTTCTTCGAATAGATGAGACAAATGATAGATAAGGCAGACTGTCGACGGACCTAGATCGAGCAAATTTCGGCTGCTGATTAGCACGGTTCAGTCGGTCCTGCTGTACGATGTGCAGGTGCGAGCCATTGTTCTCAACAAGAAAACGTATCGGCAGAGACTGCTTCAGGTGCAGAGAATAGGTGCACTGAACGTAGTATCCGTTTACCGCACCGTCTCAGAACCAGCAACCCTGGTTATCGCCAGGGTCATTCCGATGGATCTCCTCGCCAAAAAGTGCATTTTAGTTTTCCTTAGGAGATCCGAGGATGACAGCATACAGAAACTGTACAAATCAGGCCTAACAATGATCTTAGGGCCAGGAAACGAGAGAAAGATTCACCGCGAGACTCATTATTAACATGAACCCTTGGACGGAGAGGGAGAACAATAAGATCAATTACTACGTGACACAATTCTTCACTGGATGCCGGTATTTTTGATCTTACCTGCATAAAATTGGAAAAACCGCATCACCTGATTAGCTATACTGCTCGTGGACCTGCGATGATGCCAAGCACACGTTCTTCGATTGCCAGAGATGCCTATCTGTGAGATAATAGTTAGCTGCGGGAATTAGGCGGTTATCTGAGTTATCTCCCGATCCCGACCCCATAGCAGAGGCAATGTCACAAGCGGAGAGCAAGTGGGACAGAGTGTTGCATTACGTGCTGGGCATTCTTCGGGCAAATAAAGGTCGATCTCGAACGCATTTAATCCTGGGGCCCTGATAGAAACGTGAGCCCGTACAGCATAAAAAAAGGGTCTAGCCCGAAGCAATATGTGTCCTGCTCCTGCGGAGGGGTTTTAATTAGTAGTCTGAGCTCATTAAGTAGTCCAATACGGCAGGGTCACTTGTTAATATTGGGTGTATAGATGGCATTTCTCCTTCCCAAAAAAAGTAATCTGGTCTCAGTTTAACGCAAAGCTGAACTTAGAAAGCACACTCTTCCTTAAATATGGCACTTAAAATCATTTATAAGGGAACAGAATTATTGATTACAAAATGTGATGGGAACGAAAGGACAAAAAGTATTGTCAGACAATATCCACACAAACAGCTATTAAAACTTATGTGCCAAGTGCAATGCACGACAGAGTCAACCCCCAAAAAACGAACCCTTGGAATTTGCCCTGAAAATCTGAAATTCAATAATTCCAGTTCGCTCCCCTTCTTGTACGGAAAAATTCACTGTCAAAATTTGATTTTCTGGAAAAGTTCGTGTGAACTCCTCTGGCCGGGAATTGTTTTGCAACCTTCCCAAACACAAAGCAATGAAACGGAAATCAATATAATGTCGATAGGTATGAATTTCGGTGCAAGATGTGCTTTTTCTTAGAAACATTAAACCCCCCTTCCTTTTAAGGCAACTATATTAAGACACGAACAAAAAAATTAAAATAATTAAATTGCTTAATTCGTAGGATTTGTGCCTATTCTAATTTCACTTTAACACGTGAACCGACCAGTATTTGGCTGAAATTTGTAATTAGTAGTAATCACATACCTGGGCTCAGTCACGCGGATCAGGTTTTTGTCAACAAGTATTATCGAGTTATCGAAAATTAGCAAGTTTTTATAATTAACGTTGGACGACAACAATTATTTCAGGCCACTGTTGTGTGACTTTGTGTAATAAGCTGTTAAGGGCTCAAATGGAGCTGAACAACTGAAAATGGAATTAAAGTTATTTTAAATGGAGCTAAAAATTACGTACTCACGAAACACAGGAGAAATGACAAGGGTTCTGAAGTAGGTTGGTGGGAAATTATTTTCTTGTACAATTTCGTACCATAATTATTACCCCTGAAGCCTTATTAAATTTATTTCGAGATATGGAGTTCAAAGAACCTGAAGATCTACGTTTACCAGGAATACGAAATATATAGGTTGTTTGTGCTATAAATACAAGTAGCGAAGACAATGCTTTCCTTCTTGGGATATGTTACTAAAGTTGTGCTCATGACCTACTTTCATACTTCTAAAAATATACAATAGATCTATAATGAACCTAATTTATTCAAAGCAGCGACCTATTTGGGGCCGCATATTTCTTTTTTTTATATAAATAAACACGGAACATATTTGGAAATAAGGGATACAAGGATAGCGCACTGTAATAAATTTGTAATGGCTTAGAAAGAGGTGAAATGGATTGACAACACATTTCTACTTGTATAATGCTATAACACATTGTACAACATCAAAATTGTAGCCCATTTGAGAATGAATACAAACTAAAAATTGTACAATTGTAATGTTTCACAAAATTGTTTAAAAAAAATTTTATGAAACCAAGAACAATTTAAAAGAAACTTTGTCCATTTTAAAAGGAACATTGAAAATTTCTGGGATGGAGATATTTTGCAGAAACTTATTCAAGAAAAGAAAAAATTTGTATAATTTTAAAGAAACTCAGTAGGAATAACATTTTGCAAGACTCTCAAGAGTTTCCAGGGCAAAAGGAGAGGATTGTTCCAGGGGCGACCGCGAAGGGCAAATCTTAAAAACATTCTTTGGACGGCCTTAATTCGGTTGCTGTGAACAGCATAAAATGGAGACCACAGAAGACTAACATATTCAAGGATAAGTTTGACAAAAGTTCAGCAGAGTAGTCTGGAAATGTGGGGATCATCCAAATCCCTGGACCAACGTTTTACTAAACCCCTCACAAAGTTAGCTTCATTAATAGAAGCATCAATATAGTCCCAAACTAAAAGCGACAATTTCATAGCACACCTAGATCCTTAGAGTGTGACCATTAATGGTCAAGTTGAAATTCAGCCAGGTCCTTTTACTCAAGAAGGACATGCATGTGTATTTTCTATCGTTTAAGGGGAGGCAATTTAAAGAGCACCAATTGTAGAAGGCATGTAAGCCAGTATTTAGAGGGTGACAATCAAGCTCAGCTGAGGTCTTGCGAAAAATCTTCGTGTTGTAAACATAACAAAGGATTCTCAAATGGGAAGGGATCATTGATATAAATTACGAAAAGAAGAGGATCAAGGTGGCTAACCGACCGAAAAGCGTCCCGCGGGACATGACGCGCTGAGAGAGTTTAGAAAGATAAGAGCAAACTCAATCAAAAAACAAGGAGGAAACCCAAGAGCAGAAAACTTATGAACAAAAATCCGATGATTAATCCTATCCAAAGCCTTGCTGAAGTCTGTAAAAATACAATCGATTTTCTCGCTAGCCTCAAAGGCGGACAAGCAATACCTTAAAAGGCAATACCTTAAAAAAATACCATAGGATCGATAGTTAGAAAATTTTTGTTACTTCAAACTGAAATAAACTAAATAGAAATCCCCTCGAAAAACTTCAATCGAAAGAATGTCTGATACTGAGAAATTCCCTCTAACTTTTATAACAATATAAATTATCAGAACTATTAAAAAGTTTTTGATTCAGGACTTTCAAAAATATAAATCTTTCTATTTTAGTTTATGAAAAGCTTTTGTATATTTTCCTCAATTAAAGAAAGCTAATTGTAAGCTGCACTGAGTACTGACAATGAAAATGCCTTCTCTTATCTGGACATTATCTCAGCTGTAAAACGTAAATACAACAAAGTTCAAAGGTCATAAACATAAACAAGCGAAAGTGAAAAAAATCAAATCGTTTATGTATATCAAGAAATATTAGAAAAATTCCTGATTTCTTCTTAATAGCTGCGGCGTGTGTTCAAATTAAAAACATTGTTAACAAAACTAGATAATAAAGCGTATCAGCTCCAGATTACCAACCAAGATCCTTTATTTTCTTATATATGCACGCGTTTGTAGAGAACGTCCTTACCTACTCTAATTGGGGTGTTTTTTAGTGTGGGGCTTATAAAAATCTTGGAATACCTTAGTCCCAGAATTTTATCTCATTCCTTCTCCCGTACTTCCCAGCCCCACCTCCACTTGCAGCTAATATATCTTCAAAACAAAACTTTAAGAACTACCTTAGGGTTTCTGTACAGTACCTACTTGATTTTTCAGTATGATGCCTGATTGCAATTTATTTCTTGGAAGAGTTAGATAATAATAAATCAGATAACGAAAGTAGAACTGAAAACGCTTACCTTTAACTCTTTCCTCCATTGAAGTATTTTACTGCAGCCATTTGTATGAAGCATCAATTTGCAGGGACATACATATTATATATTTAGATTATTATCAGCCACGGTGATATGCACCTCTATTGATTATTTATGAAATTAACACCAGCTGTCGCGGTTATATTTACAGCTCCTTTTCGAAGTCATATCATTACCTTGTGTAGGCATTTGAACGTCTCGACATAACAATCGATTTGTCTATGCAATTATTCGTTTCACACCTAAATTAAATCCTAATTCTGATTGATGAATGTTAAATCGATTCAAGCAATATATATAAAAAAAACTGTTCAACCCATGAGCTCATCAGGTTTACGTGTCCGTCATGTTAATGTATTTTTATTAGTTTGATTGAATCAAAACCGAAATTTGTTGATTCAAATAAATAATATATCTTTAACTTATTGTGGAACATACAGCACACATACAAGATCACCCATAGTGGAAGCATTTAAAAAAATACATCAGATTGCTTAAAACCATTAAAGTGAATTTTAAAAAGTATTTGTCGAATAGCTTCTTTGAAAAAATCAAAGCTTCACAATATGCACTCCAAACAGATAAAGTGATTCATTAAAACCAGAATAATTAGTAACAGACTAAGAAAGTGATTCCCCTTTGTGGTTCCCCTTTGTATTCAGTGAGCACTTGAATAAACACCAGTTCTTATTTCTGAGCCCATATTTAGTATATAATTGCGAGTTTATTTGGTAGGACTTCAGTTTGTTTTAAATTTCAACAGGGCAAGAATTAGTCTGAAAAATGAAATTCCTGGGCGTTGTTCTTGTAATCTTCAGCATCATAGCAGTCAACTTGGTGCAAGGGTTCACTGAAAGACCTGGACTTCAAAGGCCTGGATCACATAAGCCTTTAACATTTCCTACTCTACCGCCATTTAATCCACGACCACCGAAAATTCCAGGATTTTAAATTAAACAAAACATTACCTGGAAGGTAACGAAAACTTTTCTCTAGCCAAAAAATAAAAATTATTTTCTGTTATGATGTAAAATAAATTATTTCATTCAATCACTTTGTTTTGATGATAATTCATTGCAATATTTACTAATGGACTCATTCCGCTAACGAGGGCTCCACCAATGGAAAACTTCATGTAGTTTTATTAGGTACTGCTGAAATTCAGTACAACTATTTCCTGGATCCTGGACTTTAATTTGATCGATGTCTATTAGTGATTAACCTTTTTGTAGAATATAACTGAATACTAATTAAAACACCATTGCTGAAATTGCTTAGCCGATAGGCCAAAGAGATCTTTTGTAATCGAACGCAACTGTTTTGTTTTCTATCCTGCGTTGAAGATTGAGTATATTAATGTAACTCAAGACCTTCTTCATTGGCAGCTGCATAACTTCCATAGGTGCTGTGTATGCCTTTCCAAAGGGACATAGCCTTAATTGGAAATAGGCTTCGCATTCGCAAAGCACCTGCTTAGATGTTTTAATCTCTTCAATACCACATCGGAATTGGCCGTCCTCAAAAAGACCCATTCTCATCTCATCAAATAGTAGTTTAATGGACAGTGTTTAGTGAGGAAGCCAGTAATGGTATTCGTTTCTCTCTTTATGAATGAGAGGAGAGCAGCCTTTTCCTTGTTGTGAGTAGGCAATAAATCATTTAATCTGTTTGAAGCCTGGATTATTCCAGTATTTCTCCTTGACGCTTGTGGCAAATACTTAAGGACATTCAGGAAATCCCATACAAGTTTTAATTCCCAAGTGAAATGAGTCGGATTCCTTTAATTCTGTCTTACTATTCTATACAATAATTATAATAACAGAATAATTGTTTAAGCCACACGAAAAGGCCGGCTTCCACACCCGAGAGCGTATCTGGGATTTGGTTCTTCTGAGCTGAAACGTATCCCCGAGCCCGCTGTAGTCGCTGGGACGAGTGTTTCGTTGAGGGTGGCACAGCGACCAAAAATGTATTTTGTTGCGAGATTTGACCTGGCTAGACTGGCTGACGACGTTATAGATTATGTCTGGGCCAGATGTGGTGCTGCTTTTTTCATTCCAATTATCAATTCGCGTCCTTTTCACAAATCGGTATCCTCTTTTAAGTTGACAGCTACTTCGGCTGTGTTTGATTTCATTTTTTTCCCAGATTTTTGGCTTGACGATGTCATTGCTCACGAATTTGTTCCACGTGGAAGGCTGCCGCGGTTTAATCAACCCAGGGGAAGGATCATGAGTCTACCAAATTGGAGGCAAAAAACTAAGTGCACTTTCCCTTTACTATCAAAACGTGAGGGTAATAAAAACTAAAACTCATGACGTTTTGTAATCCTCGCTTTCGTGCTGGTTTGACATCGTTGCGCTAGCTGAGACTGGGCTACATCATTTATTCTATGATACTGAAAGTTTTAACAAGTCCTATCAAATTATCGTACCAAGAAAAAAAAATATTTAAGTCCTCCTGAAGAGAAGCGCAGTTATCGATGTGATGAAAGCGAAAATGTTCATATTGTCAGCATAAATTAAAATGCCTCAAAAAGTGCACAATATCGTCAATAGAAAGCACAAAAATAAGAGGGCCAAGATAACTACCCTGAGTCATCCCAGATGTGGCCTCTATGATTCTAGACCGAAAACCACGGAAAAGCACTTGATATTATCTATCAGACAGATACGGCTGAAGCCATCTCAAGAATAAAGTTGGAAAATCCAGTTTCTGTAATTTAAGTAAAATGTCCACTTTTCATTTTACATTTAGGACTGAAATACCTTTGAGAACTAATTCCTGTTAAGCTTTATAGCGATTTTTTTTAAGAAAATTTCGCAGCCTAATTAATTGCAAAATTCAATTTCTTTTAGTGTATTGTAGGCGCTTACTGCATGCAAGAGAACTATTTTACTGGGCAACATTAAGGCAAATAATTGCAAGCACTTGCCACGAAATCTGTGAATTTGTGGTTTATGGTTCGGCTGAATGAATCACAATGCGAATACAATAAAATAATACGAGCCGTGCAAGACTTTTGTGGCCACCATTAAGCCAGCGTTTAACAATCTAATCAAGGCTAAATATTGTTGACACCGGTTATCACGCAACTTTACGAGGGAGAAGTCTTGACCGTTGCTTTGTATTTGAGTGGGATGTTAACTCAACTTCACGAACTTCACTCTGGTCTCGACACGACTTCAATCCCTTGGCATCATATTACACAGAAACTCACGAAACATTTGCCGTTTTCCAAAACGTTGCATCGCGTGCCGAGAGTAGGCCATCGATCAACTTCACCAACATTTTGTTGTGAGATTTTTCATATTTTCTTTTGAAGAATGATTTGAAAAGCTAAATAATAACAGTTACATTCTGACGACTAGACAACAGTAAGGGAGCGTAATTTACATTGATTCATTTTAAAAATTATACATCTCAATAAATGTTTTGCAAGGCATGTATGAATGATACTGTGAGACTCAAAAATGAAGGAGGTCAAGCTAATCGGACGATAGACTTAGGATGAGCGACTGCTTTAGGTATATAAACACCTCATTTACATCTTTTCAAGCTCTAGCAATATGTCCAAGGGCATATCTGGCCCTATACTGTTTGACAGCAATGGTGTCAGTTCCTCTGACCCTTATTGCAGGGCAAGGAAGATGCCATGTCCATCTATTGATTTGTAGGTTTCGATTGGAGGGACGATAGTCATCCCTTACTTCCAAAAAAAATCTCATTTACATTGCTGCAATCAAATTTCTTCAGTTTGTCAGCTGAAGGGTGGTTAATGGAGAGGCCCAAGTGAGACTTGCAGTCATTTATTCTCTTAATTACCCTCCACTCAGACACTTCTTAGTTCTTCGTTCAGGGCATCAGGGATGATCTTGGTGAGGATGATCTCACTATTAGGAAAGTACCCAGTTGGGACCTAACTGTGAGGGATATCCCTATTCCTCATTTTGGACCACTGCGTCCACAACAGCTCTAATCTGAGTGTTCGTCAGCAGTACCTTCCGAAATTTGTTCAAAATGATGCCCATCCTGGTGCTACCCAGAACTTCCCCTTAGGATGGTCTTGAGGTACCAGCAACATGATTGAGCTTGTGCGATATCCTTTTGAGAGAAGGGATATTGCCACCTTTTGTTGCTGAGTCCGCAGTAGTGTCCATCTCTATAGGTGCACAAGTAACCCCACCTTTAGAGATGGAGGTTACACCCTTGTAGGAAGAAGGTACAAGTAATGTAGGTAGGAAATGGTTTCTTCCTTTTGACCTCAGATACGTTAGAGGGCAATTCCTCTGAGGTTTTTCTAACGGCATCATGGATGACTTGCACGGACTTCCTCAAAACTGTGACCCGTTCTAATAAGCTATCGAAGACGGTTCCTAGTCGTACCGCACAGAAGAATTCGGGCTTTATTATACTTGGAAATTGCATCCTCTCTGTCTAATAGGTCACTTATAATAACCTCATCTAACAGGAGTTATTCGTCATCGGCGAGATCGTGAGGAATGTTAGATAACTCCTCTTTGAGGCTCTCTGGCGGTACGTCGTAAAGCTACTTACGACCTCTTCGGTTGTTGATACAATTTGAGGAGTACCATTCTCATTAAATTTTTTTATTTGTCTGTTTGTCCATTTTTTAGTTCCACCAGAAGCAGAGAAAGAGAACACTTGCAGCAGAGCCCTGTATTACGACGGGAAAGCTGGCGTTCGCATACTAGAGACTGAGCTTCCCTTAATAACGCAGATCTTCGGCGTATGCCGTTCCACCTTGATTTTGGGGAATGTTTTGGGTTTGGGTTTCGGGGCTGCGAACGAATTATACAGGAGTTTCCACTATTCACCACCCGTGGAGTCTCTCCGTAGTTAACTTCCAAACCCCCGAGTCTTTTTCAAATTATAGCATGGTCCATTTTTGCAATTCCTTTTCTCAGCTTTTCTATCGTAGCGAACCTCGCAGAATTTCAGTCACTTTCAAGGTGCTGTCCTTCCAAACCTGTAGTTGACACCTGAAGACATGCACCGCAGTCTCTTTTCATGTCGTCAAACTACCGTGAACGGAGTTTACCATGTTTCCAGCGAGAAATTTATAGGCATTATATGATTACTTCTCTTTTATCATTAATTGATATTTCATAATTTTCATGTCACACTCCATTATAAAAAGAATAGTGCTCACAAAGAAGCCTAAGATCCCGGCTAGGGATCAGCAATTCAAACAATTTTGAATTTATAAGAAAACCAATGCCGTACTGTAGACACGTATTGCGCTCTGGATTAAATATTGTAAAATTTTATCCTTCTAAAATATAGGATCGTTGCTACTTTAACTCCGCCATCGTAATAGACATAGACTTTGATTGTCTGAGGCCATAATTTATATTTTATAGCTCACCAATTCTATACAAAGCCAACGAACAAGCCCAAGCTAGCTAGCAGCACTTTTGTTGAAAATTTCAAGAAAATGTTCCTATAGCGTACTTTCCCACACACAGGACAGGTAATTTTAACGCATTCGGATTTTTGCATCTAAAAATTTTTACTTTCAAATTTTGCAGTATTTAAATCGCCTTAATGAATTTTACCAAAAATTCGTTTTCTTTTTTCAGCACCGCCTCCAATGGAAGGGTACGCCGTGATAGCTTGGCTACATTCAGGAGATTTTTCATATGGTAGTGCGGCTGACTTGGACCCCTTTCAGTTGGTGTTCAAACAGAAAGTAATTGTCGTTACTATAGCGTATCGGTTAAATATTTTTGGTTTCCTAACAAGCATGGATGGGGAGAGCGCAGGTAATTTTGGACTAATGGATCAAGCAGCAGCACTACTCTGGATAAGACGAAACATTAAATTTTTTGGGGGGAATGATAATTCCATTACTTTAATGGGGCATGGATCGGGTGCTATAAGCGTCGGCTTACATCTGACCTCAGGAGATTGGACAGATGGATTATTCCACAGGGCGATTATGATGTCTGGAAGTCCTCTGTCCGAATTTGCGGTACGACTGCCTTCTGAGTACGCCGCTGTTTTGGATGCGATAGCAACTTCTTTCGGTTGTATTCGCAAGCCAACGTCGAAACTAATGGAATGCTTAAGAGTTATTGACCCTCAGATTTTGTCTGACAATCTTCCGCATGTCGAATGGGGTCCCATTGTTGATGAGGGATTAAGTAATACGACCACTCCTTTTATTCCTGATTTTCCAAGGCAGCTTATAGAACGAGGCGTACTGAGACATGTCCCCCTGTTAATTGGGTACACGGACATGGAAGAAGTACTGGACATAATAATCGGTGACATGATGACGGATGGCATTCAGAGCGAAATTTACGATACCTTAATTACAGACATGATTCTTACAGACCTCAGCCATTTGGACTCGAACGAATCATGGTGCGGTAATGTTCAGATAGTTATCGATGCAGCACTTTACGTTTATAAACCATATCCGCCGGTGAAGGACCCCATGCGCTTAAGGAGGATGTTTATCGACTTTAACACGGAGAGAAAATTTATAGCACCCTCATTACTTCTTGCGAGCTTCATGAGCAAACACACTACTGCTTTTGCCTATCGATTTGATATTAAGCCCAGTACGCCCATGTCTAGGAAAGAAATTGCTGAGTGGGTGGGAGTACCGCATAATTTCGATTTAATTTTTGTATGGGGAATACCATACTGGAGTAATCCAGAAATGATTAGGCAATGGGATACCGCCGACAAAAGAGTTTCAGATATTATTATGACCTTGTGGGCTAATTTTGCGAAATTTGCTGATCCAACCAAAGCAGGAGTTTACATAAAATGGGATAATTTTACTGGGGATCAACCTCAAATCCTTGTAATTGACAGAGCCTTTAACATGAGTGACGAAATGAATTTTCGAGCAGTACATTTTTGGAATGATTACTACCCAAAAGCGGTACAACATGCCACCAATTGTTGTAATTCGACAAGTATTGCTGATACAATAAATGCGAATGTGAACAGGTTCACATTGACAATTTCTGTTTTTGTGGCTTTGTCAACAATACCCGCTTACCATTGCCTAAATTTGTTATTATAGCAACTCGAACGTATAAATTGTAGTTAATATCATTTATAGACAATCGTTGAATAATGTGTAGTTTATTAAATTGAATTTTCCTGTAAATATAGCTCTTTCAATATCTAACTATCTAGCGATAAGGATACGTAGCAGTTAAAAAAAACGTCTGTAATTTTGTTAATATAATTACTTACTCTGTGATCAAGTAGTGCAGCATGTGCACGACTTATAAGGTATTTAATTTAATTTTGGTGTAGATTTTATTTTAATATATTTGAATGTATTCAAATTAGGATAAATTTCTATGTACAAATTTTTATTGACTAAGGAAAGCAAGCTGAATTTTACTTGCACAAAAAAACTCTATTTTATTTGGGATTTAAATTTTCCGCTCTTGTTGGGCCGATAGATCCGACTAAATTCTTGCTCAAATTATTAGGGTCTCTTTTTTTACATCTAACGTGTTTGCGTGGACCTCCAAATATATCGGCTTTTCCTACATTTCTCCTACGTAGAGATCCGATACGGACACAAAAGTCTCACAAACCCTTAGACTTTGTTATTTAATAGAACACCTCTTAATTTTCTTGCTACTAAAACACACAACAGTTTTTCGTACATGGGGAAGAGCGCAAAATTGTCCAAGCATTTAGGATCCTACCACAGGGTTGGATTTCTACGGACCTATCTTACATGTAACACTACTTTCTTCTTAAACTTTATCATGAAGATTTCGAACTTAACGATCGCACTACCAATTCAGCGTATTATTTCTATCTCAGTTGTAAGCATCTCGGTACGTTTGGTGTTAAAAATGAACAGCAGGAAACAGAGAGTCAACTTTTTTTTGGCCGAACAGATTGTATGGGGTGCATTAACCATAGGTCTGTATGTTTGAAAAATCCGTATGTTTGAAATTTTCTGACAGAAGCTATCAGTTCCCCCACCTGCCAGATTTCCAAGTTTTCTGATCTTGCTTTTTAGGATGAGCGGAATCTGGCAGAAAAATGACAGCTATCAGCTGATATAAAAGAGGTTATGTGATGTGTTTTGATTACATTCTGAGAGGTAGGGAAATAATTATATTTAAATTGTATCTATAGTAATGAAATATCAATAAGAAGAAGTATCTGTCACTATGAGTCCTGGAGCACGCAAGGCTTGTCAAAGGGTTAAAGTCCCCTTGGATGATATACTGCAAATGAAACTGATGACCATCTGTGTGGAAACCGTTTCTGGATAAAGTAGACCCACGAGGGAAATAAATATATATAGAATTGAATTAGTTTCGAATACGATTGCCACGATGACGACCCACCCAGAGGGCAAGGGAGAGAATAGTGCATGGACAAGATTGCTTCGGAATTGTTATTTTTCAAACTGTCCCGGGTGGGCAAAGATTTACATACTTCGCTGTAAAGAGAATCTAGTTTAAAAACTTCTTTTCCCCTAAAAATTAATTGGTATTGAGGCGACACCCCTTATCTTATCCTCCCTAGAGGACATAAAAGCGTTGTACAGATTGGAATTTTTTTTAAACATTATTGGCCTAGATCCGATCTTTTTTTGTTATTATCTTTATTTTAGTCTCATTTCCATAAAACCATTTCCACGATTTGGAGCCAACTCGTAACGTTTTACTAATACTTACCGTAGGGAGAATTCTTCACTGTAAGGCTTGAATAAAACTATGAATGGATTCCTATGATTTCGGGATATTGAAATCTTCCTACCTTGGGAGCCCCGTCAATTTCCTCGATGAATAGGACTCTCATTTTTACTTTCAATTTAGTGACACCCTTTCCAGATAGCACAAGTCCAAAAAAAAGATCACAAAACATATTCAACGATTTTGTTAATATTTTATGTTCTGTTTTCCCCCACCCTAGTATTCTTGTTCAGCTAAAGCTTATTCAAATTATCTGATCTTTTTTCTTCAAACAATTTCTGGTCTTTTTTTAATACGCTTTTATTAGCTTCACTTGTAACTAACTATGTAAGAAAATCTTGTAAGTTAAATTTCACCCACTTCCTGGCTTCCGATTGAACTGAAATTTTGCATACACGTTTAGTTTGGATGACAATGCATGGTTAACTAAGTGACGTCATTCTAAATCCAATATGGCCGACTCCCAAAGATGGCGGACTGGTTATTTTTTATGCAGTGCCATGATATGGGTATCAAATGAAAGGGTTTGCTGAGAAAAATACGAAAAATGAAATGACGTCACACTAAATTCAATATGGCGGACGCCCCAAGATGACGGACAAAATTTTCTTATCCACCATCATGATATGGGTATCAAATGAAATGGTTTGCAGAGAAGAATACGAAAAGTAAAATGACGTTACTCTAAATTCAATG
>QYTT01091136.1:5615-23985 GCA_006980735.1 Dasypogon diadema
TTAAGTGAGGCAAACCATTTTGCTTCAAGTTTTGACCTCCGAAATCTTCTTCAATCATCATCGAACATCACAACATCATCACCTTAGCAGATATAATAATAGGTATAGAACGGCAGTACTTACGTACATGCAGGTGTATTATCTAGATAAATGCTGCATGTAAATTAGATCGGTCCAGGTCTGACATTTGCCCAGTGTCGTGCAAGCACAGCAAAAATACAGTCATTTCTCACCTCCAGGGTAGGAAAGATATTTTCCTTGAACTACTAGTTTTTTTGATTCTTAAAAGCCGGTTAATTCTAGTAGTTTTCGTAGGTTATATCAAATATAAAGATTCTTTGAAATCTTTCAGCAGAAGAGATATTTTTAATCATAAAATATGAAGATTCTATAAATCCCCTGAAATGAGAGTAATATATCTAGGGCCGACGGACTAACTTACATAAGTCAAGAAAGGATATTTTAAAGTAATCATTAATTACTATGTGCCTCAGAGGTGAAAGAAATATTTAATTTGTTTAAAGAAAATCATTTGGTACAAAAAGAAGTCATTTTTTGGGAACGGCTTTCCAAACCCTGATCCTTACTAACTTACGCGAATTTGATCCCGATTACGTCAACGTTTCGGACCAAAATATCATTCACGAATGGAATCACTTTTGAGCGGAACCAACTTTAACATTTAGTCAGTCATAATTCAGGAAATCTAGCTTAGATAATTAATTAATAATAGTTTTGAGCTCAACCTAGACAAAAGGGTATTCGTTTTCAACTTTGCCAGCTGAATATGAACATCTCGTCGCTCAAAAACGTCAACGGCATCCAGTTTGCAAAATATGGCGAAAATATTTCTTTTTGAGTACACATCGATGAGTCATGAGATCATGCTGCCATTATCTCCTTATTTTACAGAAGGTGAATCGTTCACTTAGCCGAGAACAAGTTAAAGCTAAGCAAATCATTTATCCGACTACAATCTGAAAAACATTTAAAGATTCCAGTTTTTTTTCCTCAACTATCACAGCGACATATTTATCCGGCTCGAAGGACTATGGTGATTATGTTTTTTTATAAGGCTAACTTTAAAATAATTTCTAGGATTCTGCATTTTAAAAATTACTTAGACTTGGGAACGGTATACTGGTAAAGGGTGTTGCGCATCTTAGTCTTAAGTACAGAAGGTAAAGGATAAGTCACATTTCATCAACAAATTGTGATATCAAGTTTATAGTCGCTTTCTATCCTGAACGAAAAGTTTGAACAGGTATTTTCAATTAAGGGCACTTTAATGCCCTGAATCTAGATAAAAAATAATACATCACTTTGGCTTGAAGAGCAGTATGAGACACTTACTGAAATGTTGAGAAACTAGGGAAGCTTCATATCATCCCAAACTCGGCTATATGTTACGTAATAATATCATTGCTCACTTTCTGTCTTGATTAAACTAATAATAATCTTAAAAGGTACCAGTTAATTATTTCGAGAAAGTTTTCTTCCAAAAAATTTATAAACATGCCAAGTAAAAATTCAAGTTATGGAAGTTTCCAAAATAGCCTTTCATCCACGTTCCTTTACAATCCGAACGACTAGGTAGAAAAACCTAATTACCAGCACTGCCAGTGCTTTAGGAAAGTGTTTTTCATAACCTTTTCATTTAGAAATTCAACATAATTATCAAGTGTTCTTAGAGTCACCCTTCTTCAGGACCATTAATCATCTGGGCACAAATTGGTGTTGAGTGGACTTGGTCTATTTCACTTCAAACAACATTCAGTTTTTGTTGTTTTTGTAATGTACTAGAACTCGGAGTTTACAACCACCCTTCGAAGGAGAACTTCCTGAAGCACATTTTCAAGCACAAATTCCCACATTCAAGCAAATGAACCAGAGCCCAACGTGACTGGCACATGGATAATGCACCTGCAATGTAACTAACACATCCTACGGAGCAATTTTTCAACTTGACGTCACTACTGGGCTAAGGACTAGTGCACACACTAAACGAGTGGAATCTTCAAGAAAGTTGAATTGGATTATTAAGTGAAGGGTCTCCTGAACTGAAGGCAATAAAAAATCCTCCTCCTTAACCGGAATTGAATGCCAGTTGCGCCTCAAAGACACGTTCTGTAAATGATGTGCCAATGGCCCATTTTGTGAGAATTTACATAAAAATTCTATTTTTGTGGTGTTCCCAACAGTTTTATTGTTTAATTAACACGTCTTCATGTTTTTTTTAACTCTTCGGCTCTGACTTAGTTTTCGACTAATGTTTGTTTACCCATGATTCTCACTATGCCTGGCCTTTGTTGATGTTATTCTGAGTGATGAATACCACAAGCCAAACAGAGCTATTTCGACGAATAGATATCATTCCATGTGCTTCCGGTTAATTCTTTAGGCCAGGCGGTGTCCTATAGGGATTGAACGAATGCACTAGATGCGGCGCTGTGCAGTACATAATCCGTTTGACGGCGATGAACCACAAATTTTATGATAACATAAAATTTGAAATGTGTACATCAAATCATAACATGAAGTCCCAGTTAAAAGGTTAAATGATGTCAGCCTGAAGTCACACTAATGTGCTTTGGTCTTGTAGAGTGAGGGATTAATTTCTGGTAGCTCCATAAAAAATTTGGATAGGTATGCAGTACATTCAACGTAAAAAATAAAAGGATTCAGCGTTTCGAATGCAGGAGTTCATAATTGCAGAATTTTGTACATTTCAACTGAACAGAGGGATTATTTTTTTTTTGAAAAATTTTATAGACTGTATTTGTAATAAGTGTAATAACTAAATTGTTTTCCGCCTTTCATTTCTCCTATTTCCAAAAACATTATTATAAAGCGGATGTTCTATGTTGCCTACGTGACAATTAATTGTTTTTGTTTTTAAATGCTTTACAATGACTTGATTTATTTCTTTTTTGTTACACTCGAAAAATATTTTGCGACGTATTGCTTCCAGGAAGCTCGGAAAAAAAGAAAGCTGCCTAACATCGCTTCCCGCACGGTAAGACCATACTCTATTCTTCTCCTGAAATCTAAGCATTTCAATGGTTCAAAGCTTTCTCCAATTGACAACTAGATGTCGCTTTTTGTGAAAATTGCTTTTTCAATTCTTCAATTCAATTAATTTTGCTTTGCGATATCATCTCTAGTTACTAAATTTTACAATTCACCCAAGCCGCTGGCCGAGCGGACTGAGGCACATGTCGGCGTGGGTTCGAGTTCTACAAAAAGAGTGGTATTTTATGGGTATCAGTGGTTAAGGCAATTCTACTGACTAGAATTGTACTTACGAAGCTAGTGTAATTTTGTCCAGTAAAAATAAGCTTAGGCTAAAAAAATATTTCTTTGATCTAATTTTGTTACAGTTCAGACTATTTGTAATTCGGTACTAAATTTGTACCTAAGCATAAAAACTTTTACTAAGGCAACTTTTACTTCTTAACAGTTGATTGTTATAACTCGTTGAATTTCAACATCTTTTAATTCTTGTTACTGTTACAGAAGCAGATTATTGCTCTTTCCATTTGCTCTCTTATAAATTCAGTTATCAGGCATCTTGTCTTATTCAATTCTGATTCGTTTTAGATTAAAAACTGTACGAAAATGGAATAGACTACTATGTTCTGTTCATCTCGTAGACTATAGGCTGCAGTTAGTTAAGCAAAATGTCTCGTGATGTCTTCAATTTTTCGTAAAGTATTGCCTAAACTCAGAGTACAACTCAATGATACACACTGCACTGCGTATCCGGAGGAAAATTAGGCAAGGGAAGATTGGAAAATTTTAACCTGACAAATGTTGCAAGTGAGCCACAATTTTTGGTATGAAATTTCCAATGGTTTCGCAATATTACAAATCTCGTCAGTAGAATTACATCAACCACTGGTACCCAGATAAATTGTCGCGCCCAGAGAGGAGAAAATGTGCAGACGTGCACCTCAGCTCGCTCAATCATTGGCGTGGATGATCTTCTAATCCCTTTTTCTACTCGTTCCCACTTTTCTTTCCGCCAAAGCTCCTTATGATACGATAGTAGCACGGACGATGGTACGATAGCATTACGATAATTTTAAAGTTATATTGTGTTTTGTTTTACCTTTCTCTGCCTCCTTAAGTCTATAAAAGGAGCAATTTTTGACGTTAATGAAGCAAATCAAGAAAAATGATACATGAGCAATAGAAAGCTTGAAAAGCAGTAAAATGGGTCAATAATGAGGGAATACAGAAAGCTTGAGTTTATGTTGCAAACAAGATATTTGAGTTTAAAAAAAACACTTATGCTATTCCTTGTTTACTATTCAATAGCTACACAGCATTATGCCTGATGCAAATCCGTAATACATAAAATATTTACTACTCCTGTTAAAATCCCCCTCCCCTCATTTTCCTGTCATAAACTACAAAGCGAGAAAATTTATTAATATGGATACCTCTATTAAAAATTGGTCCGATTTTTTATTAGATTTTGGTGCTGACATAATTAGCGTCCTGTCTTTTTCTGTTGAAAACTTTCGAAAGCCACTTGGATGTTGTAATCATTATTCAGATAATTTAAGCTTCCAAGTTCAAGTATTCGAAATAACAGTGCTTGCCGAACACTTATTGCCCATTCGTTGCTCCATTTGCACCAAGCCACAAAAATTTGCAAATTATAAATGACTTTTAATTTCTCCATTTCTCCTTCAACCTGAAAACAGTCATCTCCAAGGAAGAAGGTCTCGTATGCACGGATCTTCAGTAAGTTGGAAACTTTATTTGACATCCATCATGCATGCAAATGAAAGCTAATGCTGTCGGTGTCAATTAGAAATTCAAATAATGTGGCATTGCCAGTAATTTATACGCCAATTGGTGATACCCGAAGTCGGAAAGTTCAACAGGCATTGGCTTCTGAGTGTCCTTGGTGGTATCGAATTTACTTATTCAATTTTGGGGTAGGAAATTGGGAAATTGCTGGGTTCATTTTATTCAGAATTATACGCCCCAAAGGACATCACCTCTGCTTAGTTTTAAAATGCAAAGATATACTTCGTCTATAGAAATTGTCCTAATTTTACTTTTCATAAAATATGCACTAGGCCAGGCCGTGAAACAACACAGCAAGGAATTTCTTTCAATTGCCATCCAGTTTTGGAAAGAAACCAAGGATACAAAAGATGGCGTAAATTTTTTCATTGTAAGCTTTTGTAACTGAAACGCATCATAAATCACTGACTGCCTTAGCTTCGGCACATCCCTCCTTCTTACCTCATTATACTTTCATACTTCGTCTCGCAATATCTGTCTCAAGCAATTTGAAATAACTGAAACAGAGCAGACTGAATACGGAGATGATCATTTCAAATGCGAACTGTCTGTAACGTTTAGTACTTTAAAGTGACACTGGCGTAATTATTTATATCAAGCTTGACACCACTGTCACAGACTAGTTGGATAAAGCAATGGCTTTGAGTGACGTGGATACCTATGGAAATGTTTAATGATTGAAATAATTGTGGGATTGAGACAAGATGAAATTGATTGGTGGTGAAGTTGTATGAAAAGGCCAGCTGATGAAATGATACTGTCTAATTTAATAGACCTAGCCACAGAAATATATATACTATATCTAATTAGTGACTTCACTTTGATGATGCTATTGGTGCATCCAAACAGCAAATTCTCGATTACTGGGATTTGTTTTATAAGAGGACTCTTTCACTATGAGTGCAATTTTCTGTAGAAAAATTTGGTATTATATTACATACATGTTGAGGAATAAACTTGAAAAATTTTGTATTTTCGGATTTGATTTATTTAATTCAGTTCATCGAACTAAGACAAAAGTTAAAGCAAATTTGTAATGAATTTATCAATAAATTTATTATTGGATCTCTCTCATGAATAACTTCTGGCTGTTCCTGAATCACTAGGACTCCTGTACAGGGGACTAGAGTTCATCCGGAAGCACTATGAAGACTCTGTTATTCTGATTAAGATTTAAGGGCAGATTCTGTGATGATATTTAGACAAATCGTATAGGACAACCGTACCTAACACTCCGACGAAAATAGGAGACACAATCTGCCTTTGATGTGTTTAATCTGTAGTCTGAAAAATATGATTCGCTTATTTCGTATGAAAATATTTGAAAAGATAAACGGCTGATATTCGAACATTTTAAATTTTTGAAAAGATTTTAATTGGATTTGTAAAATGGAAATTAATTAAGAATTTATATTATCAAAACTAGCAAAACTGAAATTAACTCGACGCATTATAAATATCGCTAAGAGCAATGTACGAAAGTCGATATGAGTAAGAGCAAAGGCCTGTGATGTGGTGAGTAGCGGGAACTTACCTATGTCCAACTCGGCATATAGTGGAGTATTACCTGCTTGCAGCATTTGGAGGTATATATAGGGTGCGGGGGCACATTCTGTAATTATCAAGCGGCTTTGGAGGAACTCTCGAAGCGCCTTTTTTCTTAGCGATCACGATTATTCTCTCGCTTTTTCAAGCTCCTTCAAGCAAAAGTATTAGAAGCGTTTTGGATTGCGGGAAGACGACGGGTCGATAAATGCACTCCGTAAGTAGCTTTGTCTCTTTCGTAAAATTCTTTAAAAACGTTCTAAAGAAAGACTTTATTTCCTTCTATGTGGGACAGTTTGGAAACTCCTATATTGCTTTATCTTATAGGAGTAAAGTTTTACCCCTTGGGTGGTCATGAGGTGACCAACTAAAGAAATTTCTTTGTGATGATCCCGACGTTGTTTTTTTTTAAATAATGATAATGTTGTTAGGAAATTTTATCCTTGCAGAACTTAATGAAAATTATCCATCAAACTTTGAAGCGCATATGGAATATTTTTGAGTTCGAAAGCATTTGGATATACTCGTAGTGCCTTCCTTCAATCGTGTATGCCATTTTGTATATATTCTTTGGCTCCATGTCGATCTGATGCAATTCGTTAGCCAGTTAGAACTGTTCATGGGTGATCGAAATAGAACTCTTCTTCCGGGTCCTTTTTCTTCCCTTTGCCAAAAGTCGTTTTAGCTGGTCTGCGTCGGAGGGTTCCAAAGCAGTTCCCTAACCTCCACGTCTATTTCGAGCATTTGTTTACAGGTCAATTGTCCGATGCTATCTATGGGGCAGACTGTGATAGCCATTCCCTGCTCGCCAAGGCTGGGCACTTGCATACATCTGAGTGTTCTTCGCTTCATTATTAGAAGTTTTCTTCTAGTCGTTCCACACTACAGCCTTCCTTTCTTAGCCTGTTGATTTTAATGTTTTTAAATCCATTTTTAATTAGATCCTCCACCATGCCTTCTTCAATGGTGGAAAATGGTTCTGGACCTTGGAACTCCACAGTTGCTCCCTGTCGTGCAAAGGTGGCTCCCTTCCCTTCCTATGTATCCTCTCACCCAATAAAGTGTTACCTCATTTTCTGAGGGGCACAGGTTGAGTTTTTGTACAAATTCCATGGCGAGGAAAGAGTTGATCTCCGTCCAATCTATCCATCTGACCAGACCACCGCCTTTTTATTTGGAATCCCCATCCCATTGCTATAATGCGCTATTTAAAATTTTAACAAAATGCCAATTTTGCACCAGGGTAATTTACCTTCATCATAGGTTATCATAGGTCAGAGAGAGGAACTTTAAACGACCGGAGGGATGAAAAGTAGACCCATTAAAATTTGCACTGACATCAGAGTATTAAATATGATGGACTCCGAGAGGTAATATTGTTGGGCGTTCCTTCAATTAAGCAACTGATAAATCACTTGCATACGTAAAAAATCAGCATGACAACAATCAGTTAATTGTATAAATCCCATAATTGCCGACAATAAAACTCAAGCACATCCCTTAAAGCTGTCGGAATCTCCCTTAACTCCCATATGTGGTGATTTACGCTGAGCGCGTTTCCTGCTATTATTAATAGGTAATTTATCACTTTTTTACGTAAACACACCTTCCGTGAAATATTAAAATTTTTTCTGTCACAGCAGGCAGTCATACGTGTTGTGCAGAGGCAGCGGCAGAGCCTGAGGCCTCTGTGATTGTGATTGACTTAAAATCTCAAATTACAACTTTCACAGGCGACAAATTAAATTAATGCCAACGAGTTAAGGGCACAGGAGGCCCAAAAGTTGTACTATGTGCCCAGCAGAACGAAATCAATAATGAGGAAAGATGACGGTGACAAGAGCCGAATGCATCAGCAGGCAATAACCGGTCCTGGGCTATTAATTGGAGTTCTGTTTACACATTACACAAGAGAATGGAGGCGCTGAGGAGCACAGGGGATGGTCCCAAATAGGCTGCTACTTGAACTAGGACGTTGTTCATAGGAGCAGCATGTGGTGCGTTAATAGTACCAACCACCAAGCGGAGCTGTAAATTTGGTCCAGGCTGGACGTCAAACTGTTGGGATTATTCAGCTTGAAGTTTCCTTTTTGTATACAGAAAAGATTACGCCCTCATCCTCGCAATGAATTGGAAAAAGGGCCAACATGTGTTCAGGACAGTGATTTGTCGCAGTGCCTTTCAGAAATTTGCTTTTGTGTTGCTATGTTGGAACAGTTCTATTCTGCGGGCCTGTGTTTAACTATGCGTCTGCATATCTTCCGTTCTACTAAAAATGGAAATTTCTGCATGTCGCTGATGGCACAGACTGTTGGATGAGTGCTGTTGATAGCTGGCAAAGTCGGAGATTCCCTGGACCTCCTGATTTGCTTTACATATCATCTCTCCAGGGACCACTGGCTTATATTGTGCTGATGATTCCATGAGCTTGAGATTCTTGGACAACGACTCCCATTAACATTTGTGTTTAGATTCCTTGATATTCTCTTCTGTAGACACATTTCCTAGGACGAATGTTTATGGTGTGTGCTGCTGGATTCAAGTAAACCGCAGTGGTAAGGGCTTTACAATTCAGTAATAGTAGTGGTGTAAGTTTTGGGTTGCATGATACAAAATGGAACAGATAACTTACTTATAGTTGGTGAAACTATTTAATCTCTTTATCATACAAAAAGCTTCCTCTTTGGATAAAATTTGAGAGAGATCTTTCGGGTTATTAGAAGGAATTTCAGCGCCAACTAATACCACTTGTAATGGTCTCTCGGTCAAACTAACACCACTACACTTCTTTTATAACACCTGTAGCGACTATAATAAAATCTAACCTCATTAAGTAGAAAAAAACGAAGGAATATGCTTTCAGTATGGGCTAGCTCCAGGAACAGGATGACAGATGGTCCCTATTTCTCGCAACAATAGACCGTTTTGAATTCAAATGCGGATTTCAAAATAACAGAAAACACATCAGAATTTTACTAAAATAATTTTCAGAGAAATTGGAGAAAATATATTAGTTTGCATTAAAGTAAGCCAAAATATTTGATTCTTCTGAGAATCCTATGGTTTTTATTAAATAACTTTTATCCACTCACTAACCCTTGACTAAATAATTTTGTGCGTGAGAGTTATGTTCGTGACGAAAGTGTGAAATTTTAGGAAGAGTTTTAGGGTAGTAAACGTGGACGGATTTACATGGGGATTTTTTGATTTAGAATGAGTGAATAGAAAGCTTTCCAGGATAATATTTTTCACATTTTTGGGGGTTTTAGGGTGGGGGTGGCAACTATACCCCTTGGGGTTGTCCAATTTAGGCCGTGTGTGATATAAAATTAAAGCTATTGCTGATTGCTATTAAATAGCATATTTATAACTGACTTTTCTCACCTGAATATCGTTAAAATGAGCAATTTTCGAATTTGTGTACAGAGGGGCTGTAGGTTGACGCTTGTACGCCTTAACATAATATTTTACATATTTCACGGGAATGCCTATGTAAGATAGATTATGCACCATTATATGAGTTTTTAGCATAAAACCAGTACAATTAACAGACAGAAAACCATGCAATGCTGATGCTCTTGAAGAAATGTAGCGTATGAGAAAATTAATTTAAAAATTTTTTAATTATTTCTAGTTAAGGCTATAAAGTAGAGAATAAAATATTTAAAAAAAACTTTAAAAATAAATAACTTTGCACTAAAAAGTAAAAAATAATTTTTTCTTTCTCAGTGATATACACAAGAAAAGTTTGACGTAATCATATCGAACCTTCAGGCTTAGGAAATTGTTCGTTTCTTATTTTTTTCTTCCTCCACCCAATCTTATTTTCTTGAAGGTTAAGCTATTTCTTTTAGTTTTCACATAGAAGTAATTGTTTTTGGCTGTCGAAGTAGTCATGAATTACCTTGGTTTACATTGTGGGAGTAATCGACTTATAGAGGGAAATTTTTTATGCCACCCCGAGGTTAGTTCCATCCCATGGCTTGGCCTTAGCTGGGTCGATTATAGCCACTCTTCGCAGGTGAAGATTACCCATCCTGATCTGAGATTGGAGCACAGGAATTCTGGCTTAGCAGCACATACTTTCTTCTTTTTAACTATCGCTTCGTTTAGAACCCCTAGTTGTTTAGATGATAAAAGGCCCCCCCCCCCGTTCTGTTCACCCAGAAGCCCTGGTGTTACGTTGTTCCCTGTGGCTGTCTGGTGGGTGACAATGACGCTTTCGTGATCTCCAGGTTAAGAATCTCGATGATTTTATCACCAAGCATTTTAAGTTTGTAGACGTCTATTTCACTGCCCGCTGAAAGAATGGATCGAACTTGTGTAAAAGTATTTTAAAGCGTCTAGTCGGGGATTCCACAACCCCTCAATAAGACGGGTTTATAAAATTTCGTACATAGTTTTTGATGGTGGCTTAAGAATGATGCTACTAATTGAATCTCTGCTCTCTTAACAGCAGAAACGACATGTAGAATTGTGGCTCTATCTGATGTGCAAACCAAAGTTCGGTTTAGCTTGCCAAAATGGGGGAACTTTTGCCGCAACCTTCCTGATTACACGTCCGCTTTCAAGTGATGTAGAAGAATTAGTCAGAGGAGCTTGATCTGAAGAACTACCAGATTTAGTATCCATTTTTAAATGTCTTCTAGTCTTTTAAAACAGAAACGTCCATCAAAATCAGTTTGTTTTTCAAGAATAAGAAAAAGTTCCGATTTCGTCAAATATTATCAGAGTTTAAGAAAAATATTTTGGAAAAGGAGTTATTTAAAGTGAGGTTGTTATGGAGATAGTCTCTATAGGCTCTAGGGTTCCAAAAAATGCTCACTTACATTTAACTGGAATAAGAAATGAAGGACATTGGTCACACAACGGAATTTTCGCCATACACGGGCGGAACTGATTCGCGGACCAGATAAGACGGACAGACTCAGAATTCGTTCCGACGGATCTCTTCCATTGGTCGGATCTATGCCGACATTCATCAACGAGTGGATCTGGTCCGCGGATCTGATTCGCGAAGGTTCAATTTCGGCAGAAATTCTTATCGTGTAGGACCAGCTGAAGCCCTTTCTTAAATTTATAAATATGTTTACACAGAAGATGCCTTAAACCTGATAGTAAACCATCCAAAAGGTATATCGCTGTCACCTTACTCTTGTGTATGCCCCATTAATTGAAGTTTAAATAACCTTAACAGAATGACATTATTGGCCTCATATGGCATTCCGTCATTGCGAAAGAGATCTGAACCTTCTAGAACTGAGTGCAAAATGCAATACCATAAAAGCCAGAAAATGTCCTAGCGCTACACACATTTGTTCCCCTGATTTTCTGTCCAATTTACCGTGACCTGAATACGTTGAAATTTATTTGGTTACTTTTGTACTTCGTAGCTGACCTAACAAGCGAAAATTTATGGTGACGTTCATCATTTTCTGCCAATTTGGTAATTGCTACCGATTCATGCTTTCATATTGACTTATTGGCTCTAATTGCATCCAAAATAAATCAAACAGAACTCGCACTTAATTGAAAAGAAAAGTGGAGCAAAGAGACATCATTAAAATTCTCGAAATTGAAATTTGCTTATTATCTCTTCAGACAAAATTGAACAGAATGCAGCGAAGCACGAAATTGTTTGAAAGTACCCCAGAAGAGCGAAAGAGAAAAATATCACTGATTAATGTGATTGTTATTGTTCTACATAAAAAACGTAAATAATTCCCACGCATGCACACAATTATTCATGTAATTATTTAAGTAATTAGTTATGGCATAAGCTGTAATGCGTTAAAGTCCATAAAAATGCACTTTCGGATTATATTTAAATTGTTTTTAAACATTATCTGGACGTTTTGGATAATTTTGCAGGCGAACAGCCATACTTTAATAATTAGTGTTGAAGCATTTATTTTTTTATATATAATTGTTTCTGGTTACTGTTCCGAAACAGGTTACTATTCTGAAAATTGCCTTGCTTGGACATAAGAGTGACCCGGTGGAGATGGGTGGACAAAATGTTGAGAATGAGAATTCAGTTCAGTCACGCGAATATTAGAGTAAGGATCACGAGAGCATGTTCACAGGTAGGAGTGTTATCTCCTTTTGTGTGGAATGTCACAATTGATTTATTACTCTCCACACTTAAAAAGAAGCGCATTCACGTTGTTGCCTATGCAGATGACTAAGTAGATGAGGCTGCGTTGATGGCGAGGAGCAAGTTCATGTCCACAACCGCTGGTCTCATGGGGAATGCCCGGAAAGGGTGATGTGAGGAACAAAGTCTGACTATCAACGCCAATAAAACGGATGATCTGGAAGCATTATTCTGAAGTAAGATAAGAGAAACAAAGGTGGTGAGAAAAGCGAGTGGATTAAGGGTTTCGCCGAGCTCAGCACACTGGACACATCCAATGACCTATTCTGACATTTGCTTCGGTAATCTGGTGGATTAAGGCATACCAAGTTACCGTTAAGCGGCTTCTATATACGGTGTATATGGTAGGGATGCATAGGGATTACGGGCGCTTTTTGTACCATATTCACAGCTGCGCTAGAAACTCTACTGGAACAGCCACCGCTAAATCTATTTGTGAAAAGGATGCCAGTAGAGGCGGCACTCAAGTTGCAGGGGGACGATACATGGTACTCGTCAGTGACATAGGAGAATCCTGGATCACGTAAAAGAAATCAGGATAGGATCGAGACGGTCAGGGTAACCGAAAAGATTGGCAAGACTATTACCAGTGACTGATCACTTCCAGAGAAATGATTGGGGGATATTTGTATATATACATTTGCAGACGGATCTATGACTGATGGCAGGGCAGGTGCAATGATATTCTTGGAAGACTTAGATTTGTCCTGGAAAGGTGCATCTCGGTTTACGAAGCAGAAATGCTAACCCTTCTGGATTTTGGAACATCGCGTCGTCACGAAACGACATAAAATATCTACTTTTTCAGCTGATACGGGGAACTTTGAACGATCTATTTCTCTTTCCTAGTGCAATTAAATATGGAAATTAATAAAATAAAAATGGGCCGCAAACACGAATTTTTCATTGATCGGGATTGAGTATTATATGGCAAGGTGATGAGTTCATTATATTTTCAAGTCTGTTGAAAAGGCATTTTCACAAAGAAACTTCTACATTTGCTGTAAAAATTAAAAATATGATCCACCCTCGGTCTGATCACACCTTTTGTGAGCATCATAATTTAAAAGAATAAAATTTGTATTTTCCCAGATTAACTTTTAATCATAAATCCACTTTCCCTCACCACCGCTGTGGATTTTGTGCGAAAGGGAAAGTATTCAAAAGCGAAATACCAACCTTCTTTTATTGAAGAACATGTAAAACACCTAACGTCGGTTATGTTCTGCGGATTCATCAGCAGTGAGAGACCTGAACCCTTCTACGTGGTAGACGTTAACAATGCGCAAAGATCAGTATTTTCATATCCTTAATAATATACTTCTACCGTAAGTCGCCTGCTTAGTGCACGCAGAAAATGTACGAACCTTTCATCAAGACAACGTACTGTGTCGCACAGCAAAATCCATCCAAATATACCTCAGATCTCAACATTTTCCTTTGTTATCCTAGTTCGGTAATTCTCCTGATCTTGATGCAATAAAAAATGTGTGCTTCTACATAAAAACGTGCCATCTATCAAAGACCAAAACGCATCAAAGATATCCTATTTGAAAATATTCTTGAAATGTGGTCTCGAAATCAAGGAGTGCACTAAACGCTGTATTAAGAGTTTGCCTGACTAAATGAGGACTGTAATAAAAAAATAAGAATGCGTACAAAAAATGTAAAGGGAATTTTAAAATCTTCGAATGAATTTTGAGTTTGTTACTGAACATATGATACCCAACCTACATAAACCGGTATTAAAAGAAGTTTTTAATTTGGCTCAAAAATGCAAATGGTTCTAATAATATGGCGGGGTACTGTATTAGCAGATCCAGACCTTCAATCGATCAATCCTCATTGACCAATAATGAATGTGAACAACATTTCGATGATGATGATAAATTTGATTTTTCTGTTCGCTAGAATTTCAATTTGGCCCACTGTAGAGCGGTACGAATGTGAAACAGACTACCACCTTCTGTTTTTCTTATCGACTTTAGACCGTAGTTATTTACAACGACCTCCTAATTCCCTTTCTCGCCCAGAATGTGCTGTATAGCAGCATAGGGTATCCCCCGAGCCTTGACTTCAACGTAAAAAAATGTGAACCCCTCTACAACATTGTTTACTTGAATTTTGCATTATCACCCCCCACAATATGTTCGCCACAAGGGAAGACAAATTTAAAAGTCCGATTCGTAACTGGAAGAGTTAAATTTCGCCGTTTTCGAAATGATACATCATCATCTTCTTTTGCACGTTATCAGATATAAATGTAGTTTAATTTGTGTTAATCCTTTTCTTGGGACATTTAAAATTATTTCTAAAAATCTGGGCACCAATAAAAAACTCTTCGTGGGGTCCTCTTCTTATGCTATACACTCACTCACATATTTTCTTATTTTGTAATTGAGGGCAGAGTTGAAAGGCCTTCTAATTATAAAACATCTTCTTTAACGATGTAATTAATTTTAAAGGAGAACAGGAAAGCCTTCTCTTTATGTGGTTAAGAGGCATTGACATTGATTCGATCATTGTGGCCCTAATTATTAATTATGCAAATGCCTCCAATTCTAAATACCCACACGGAATTCACTTCTATGAGCGTTATCGGGGAAAACTAGAAATCGTAGACCATGATTTGAAAGCGTCGCTATCTATCACAGAAAGTGACGTTTCTCTTTACATGAATCGGTGCGAAGCCTCCATGAAAATAGGATTCGATGCTAATCCAGACTAATGTTATCTCCCATTCATCCGAGCGAGTTTTTATGGAGCAATTCTTCTTTTATTGTGACAGCATTTTTATCACTTAATTTTTAAGGGCCATCGCGTATACTCTGAGTTCTGAATAAGCTGCAAAACCAGTTTTATCTACAGCAGAGAGTTACGTATCTGTTCAACTATCTACCGCAGTCATGTTCTTGAACACGATGTACCCGCCACCTTCCAGATCAATGCTGGGGAATTGGGTAATTGAAGCGGGATTGGTTTCATATCGCTCTTTATCACGGAAATATTCCATTTTCATTTGAATTTTAGATAAAGTTATTTTTAATGCATTTCGTATTCAAGGGTTCAATTCTCTTAACTATTTGAATTATCAGCTGTCGTCTTTAATTGGATCTCAATGATTGAAACTTTACGAAAAGGGTTTGCATCATGATTTATGCATATAAGAATTTGAATGTAGAGCATTTTATCGGAGGCGAGCAAACGAAGCTTTAAAGGAAACGTTAGTTTCACTATATTTTAGATTTTCCTGGTTCCAACGCCAACGATGGGAACTCAAGTTATTATATTCTCTGGTCTCATTTGTGTTTATACTATAAAAATATTCTTTCTCGTCTTATCAGATCACGACAAGAGGGGCGAGAATGTTCGTGCAAGCCAAGTGGCTAAAACAACTCGGATTACCCTGAATTTGAAATCGAAACGACTAAATTTATTTCAGAATTTCAGTCTCAGATCTGACCAAATTACTTCAGAACCCATCGGAGAGGGGGTTAGGACACTGTAAGGGTCGGTGGCCATCATCTATCAACTACGACAATGAGGACATTGAGACTTCCAAATTGTTGTTTTTAAAAAGACCGCAATTGAGGTTGGCAATTTAGGATTTAGCCATCCAACTTGAACGCTTGGCTTGTTGGTCATTCTTTTTATTTTTTTTAAGTCCTGAGCTAGTTCGTGTAATGAACTCTAATTATTTATGAATGATTTCTTATTTAAATTGCTATAAAATATGCACTTCCCACAAAAGATTGCATTTGATGAAAAATTTTCAAAATTGAGGAATAGAGTTCGGAGCCTTGAGATTCCATCACTGTTCCCTGTTTTACTAACGTGCCCAACAAACAACAACCCAACAGAGCATTACTGCCAATGCGTACCCATTAAGTGTTCCAATTCAAGACGGTAGCCGAGCTGATGAAGGCTTAGTTTTTCGATTTCTGCGAAGGACATGGTGATTTATTTGGGTGTCAGTGGTTCAGGCAATTCTACTGACGAGAATTAAACTTCCGAAGCCATTCGGATGTTGCCCAGTAAAAGGTTATGCCAAAAATTATGGATTAGTTTGCAACATTTGCCAGGTTGTAATTTCCAATTTCCTTTTGACAAAAATTTCCTAAGCTGTGTTGCGTTGCTCCGTTCATCTGAGCACCCTTGACCCTTCTTGAAGCAATCAATGGCACGAACCGCAGTCAGCATATCTGCCTTGTAAACCGAGGTGCATCTCCTCAGGTTTACATGGCATTACAAATCGAGGTTTTCAGAGAAGATCCCTACGTCTACTCTGTTATCCCCCATGAGTCTCTGCATGAATATAAAAATATCACTCCTCTAGAGTGATCAGTCACTGATAACAGTCTTGTGAATCATATTTCGCCTCGATGTAATGCCTGCTTTCGGTAGAAAGATCACCTTTGTTTCTTCCCAATTCACCTGTGTATATTCTGTCGGAAGACAGAAGAAGGAGAAAATATTCTCCCAAGAGGTAGTACAACGGCTCCTTTACATCACTGTAGAGATATCCAGGACCGGAAATATGAAGGGCGCGAAGGTGCCTATGGCTTTTTATACTCTCTCCCAAGATATCATATTTCCCGCCATATCTCGGTCAAATCTAGGGGCCGCTTGACTCAAGATTCAAGATCCTTCGGAGACATAGCTTTCTCCTCCATTTGAATTTTCTTCATCTCCTTTAGTGTATCTACCATTTTTTCTATCTTATCTTGAACAAGTCCAATTTTTTAAGCCGAGTCTTTAGCAACTATCTATTTTAGTCTATTGGCTTTTGAGATAGTCTCCAAGTTCGGGCAGAAATACCTTCACGCCTTTCTTTTCGGTCATCGAAGAGTTTAAGTCTTTGTTTTTCATCTTATAGTTATTTCACGCCTCTGGCTGATTGTTCCTCATGGCGTGGTTCTAAGCTCTTCTTATCGCAACTAAATTAAGGGAGCATGCTACCCGAATTGTGTCAGTCATAGCTGATGTTATTACCTTTAGCAATGACTGTGTACTACTCATGGTCTTAGTTTTGGATCTCTTCTTCACTTTTGCCTTCAGAGTGTTTTCCGACACATCGGTATACTTCGCCACATCCGCGTTCTGGGGAATACTTACAAGTTTCCTCCCCTGTTTCCTTCTGGATCCATATTCCTTTCCCGATTCATCACCTTTCAATCTGCAACCTTTCCACCAATTTGCTATTGCACAGGGTAACGTCAATCACCTACTTTCGTCTGGCATCAAGAAAGTTGGTTATGTTCCCCTGTTTGTAGTATGCAGGTTTCCTCCAACCACCAATTAAAGTGGAGCCTCTTCTCTGGGGTTGTCATCCGTACTACCCTACACTGTCTTGTGTGAGTTTACGTCGCATCCAATAATCAGTTTGACTTCTTCCTCCTGCATACATAAGATCCTCCCCTTGTAGGGACTGGTTACACAGAATCAAAAGGGCGTAGAAGTAGCCACGAAAGCGTCGCTTTATGTTACCCTTATTTCACTATACATATGTTCTGACCCTAATACCCTCCTCTTCTTCTAGAAAGTGAAGTGTCCCTATGCTCTATCCAGAGTTGGAAAATTTCTAAATGCTGGTAAATTGCGGGCATGTTCATATATAAGTGGTACACATATAACTGCTAACCGTGTTTAGTAAAATGGTTTGAAAAACTGCGTAACAGAAAATAAATTCTGTAAAAAAAACAGCGTAAAATAAATAAGTCACATAAAAGCAAGTACGTCGCGTAAAAAGAGATCTAGATGTATACATTGTTTTTTGTTTTTTTCACAGAGACACATTGGGGTACGAATCGAATGAGACGAAAAAATGTTGCTCTCTTTTGTGTTGGG
>QYTT01091136.1:27154-39373 GCA_006980735.1 Dasypogon diadema
TTTTTTTTTTAAACTTTTGTACTGATTGACCAAGGACTTTGAAGTCATGCAATAAATTTGTTGTTTTATGTACGATGTAAATATAAGAAGACCTATTTAGTTTTGTGTTTATTTTCTCATGCTCTCATACGCATGTATTGAGGTAAAAATTTATTTTTAAATCCAACCGCTAGATAATGGGTTAATATAAGATTCGAATTAAAATATAAACATTAGTTGCACTGTGCATTTTTATAGACACACCACGTTGGTGTTGAAAAGATGATCGATGGCAAAGTTAAAAAAAAACTAACTTGTTCACCAATTGTGTTGACTTCATATAAAAGTTGCCAATTGAAAAAAGGCATTCCAATGAACAACGATTTGCAGTTTACAGAACTTTAGTCGCGGTAAGTTAGAAATACATGAAATGGTTTATGTCCACTTTTAAAACCGCAGCAAAAATATATTTTTGAGAATTTGAATCAATCTTAAATTTCGATTTTTACTAAGAATTAGAAAAGTAACTTACGCAATTTTCAAAATAAAAACCTCAAATATTTAAGATGAAGTTTGTACGTTAAAGGTGAAGCTCAGCTTTGATACATCAGTGTCTATTTTAAATAAAAAAAGCCCAGTCACGAAGCGAAACGAAACAAACAAAACACAAGTAAATCTGGTATCTACTTTTCTTCTTTCTTCTCGCCTTTTGACAATCAACTATGAATTTTGTTTTTTAGTTTCCTGAGAAAGTTATTGTATTTCGGTTGAAAATCTAAATTAAAAATTACAGCATAATTTTATGTTTCAAGCACTATTTTTAAGATGTATATATATATACAAAGAAATGCCTAGAAAATACAATCGTGGTGTTTCAAAAGCCATGAATCTTGGCACTCCAAGGGTCCTCCAAGTTGGGCCAAACCCAAAACGTTGTTCGCACTTCGAAAGTGCGAACAACGTTTCGCTTGTTTTCACTTGTTCGTTGAGGCACTTCGAAGCAAATGGTCGCCTAATTTTTGGGAAAATATGGGTCATATACCTACAGTGCTACTAGAGTATTGTAGAATGGTCAATTTTGAATGGTACAAAACCATTTCTTTGCCAAAAGTCTTTGAAGAAATAAGAAAAAATAACTAGCGAATACCTAATACATAAACAGCAACCTACGTATTATGCCCATAGTTAAGTTTATAGCCCAATACCATTGTGAACGATTGGATTTGGTAATTAGAGCAATATATGAGGAATGCATGCTATAATATTGGTCTAAACATCTACATATACAAGCTTTTCAAAATAAATGGGTCTCTAAAATGACAACTATTCTTTTTTAAAAAGTCCAATATATTAAAATATACTAAATATGTTGTCACATATTCAATATGGCTAACAAAGGAACATTTAGTGTTGAACCTGAGACCTAGATCATGGAAATAGATATGGATAAAAAGACATTACCCTACACATTTAATGTAATACCATTACGATCACACCACTGATAAAACCTGTAAAGGTCATTTTGTAGGAGTAAAAAAGCTTTCAAATTAAATTTCTATAAAAAGTTTTAGATCATCCGCTTAAAGTAGACACCTCGAATCGAAAAAGCAATGCCATTATTAAAAAGCAGAAATAATAAGGGAGCAGAATGGCTTCCCTGAGGAAGTGTGAAATAATTTTGAAGTCATACCTTGTATGGAGATTAATTGTTTTCTATCTCTTAAATAAGAAGATATCCACTGAAGGAGAGTGGGGCTTTGCAAGTAAAGGGAACTAGAAGCCTGCACAATAAATCGTTTTTTAAGGAACATTCAATTTGCCCATTTTTTACCCTTTTATCGCAAAATTGGAAACATTTGTTCGAGAGGTCTTTTTATGTTGCAGGAAATTTGTTACATGACAGATAGATAGAATACGAACTTTAGTTAACATAATAAATATAATTTAACCTAAAAATTTTTGCCAGAATAGGGGCCAAGTTTTAAGCTGCACCTCTTCACATGAAATGCATAAAAGAATCTGACGTGCATATTGTAAAGGCTGTCAACAATATTATATTTTCGCTAAATTACATTTTGATTTAACATTTTTACATTAACAAATTAATCTTAATACCATCACTACCACTAATATTTTATAAGTGTTCTATATGTGAACAGTCACCATAGCCATTCAGGGAGAAAAATATCCTACATTGAACATTAGAGTCCTTCAAGAAAATTCTTATTTGAATTTTCCTGGATTATCTCAATTTTCCATACAATTTCTACGGTTGGTTTGCATTCAGGATGGGGTATTCACATTATTTACATGTGCAGAAGTGCTAGTTATGAGAGCTCGATGATGAGGAATACTTTCATTTCAATCTTATTCCATTCGTAACTCATTGTGATTTACTTTAATTAGAATACCAAGTGGGCGACAAGCTATTTACTGAAAGGAAATCTCATCGCATGAAAGACATTTCCACGCTCATAATCGCTGGCAAAATTTTCTTCCATTTCCTCAGTGAGGATTCTTCTTCCATTTGCAGCAGCCAGTACGTGCATGTATGTGCTGGTATGGTACTTCAAACGCAATAATATCTGCATAATATTCAAATAAGCAGGTTCTGCGATGATAATGACGCTGCATTCAGAGCGCAAATGTACAAAAGCTGAAAAGGTGTGCTGGGATAACTGCTCTTACGTAAGTCCGCAACCCTAAATGGGCTAAAGATATTACACCGGATAAAAGCCTGTCTGAGACAAGCGCATACAACTTCATTTAAATCCCGCATGTATTAATTTTGTCCCTTAACTTGTTAATGCACATTTGATGGAAAGAAACCCGGAGTTGAAAAACGTAAGTAATACACTCCTCACAAAAACAAGAGCCGAGCCTTTTTATCCTGATGTTCTTGCTCATTTCTGTGCACGGAGCTTTTCACTGCTATTCACCAATGCAAGCTTCCTCGGGCATTAAGAGGCGAGATGACACGAATGGAGCAAGGCAAATGTACATCCCTGAATGTATTTAAATTTCTTAAAACCTTCAACATTCCATCTGGGTACATATGCTGCAGAATGTTCATTCTTACCTGACATTTTTTCATTGGAAGCGAAATGGACGCACAAAAAGGGATTCATGCGAATGCATGCAGCATCTGTCTACCCAAATGCATGGTGCCGAACATTAAAATTCATTGTTACTTTCTTCAAATGCCAGCCAAGCTGGCAGCCGCCCATTGTAATACCATTTTCCGGTATACCCACTCCTCTAAGTTCTTACAATGCGAATCATAGGTAGAGTATTTAAATTTTAAAATGTAAAGCTTTTAACATATTTCATTCGACCTCTTATAGATACACAAAAATTTAATGTTTTTGACAAAATTAGCAAATTATCATCATTTATTCACTTTTGCACATGTATTTGAAAAAAAAAAATATTTAAAAGAAAATCTGTTTAAGTATTTGATTTAGAGTCCTTTTTGGCATACTTCCTGTTAAATTACAAATAGTATCAACTGGAATATTTCTCCATTAGTGTTCAGTTCGCTCCCAATGCTTGCTGGTCTGTTTTTTAGGGGAGCCTATAAATTTTCTATGAGATTCAGATTCGGACTTTATGTCGGCCACTTCATAACATTAAATTGTTGCTTTTTTAGCAAATATTTAACAATTGTTGTTGTACATTTGGACATTGCTATGTAAATGTAATCTATTAGTATGTCGTGCGAAAAGTAATAGATAGTAATCGATGGTATATATTACTTCTTCGGTATTGTAATTATTACATTTCCTACTGGGAATAGATGCCATCGTACATAAGACCTGATCCTTTTTGTATTGATGCACCTGCAGCAGAATCCCAGTAGGAAATCGAGTAATATTGATGAACACGGTAGTGAATAATTTCATCGAAGAATAACAAAAGTCGCCAGCATCAATGACATTGTAATGCAAAAGGTAAGATAGTAAGAAGGTATTGTATGAGTATTATAGAAATTTACATTTTCTGGTTCATTGTGTTTGTTTTTCAATTTTGAGGGAAAGTTCTCATATGCTTATGAGAATAAAGGAACAAAGTAGACGGGTAGTGAATATTCAATATTTAAATAAAACCTTATTTTTATCCTTACATTTTCATCACTGAATCCATGAAAGAATAAATGTACCAAAGAGTAATTCATGAATTCCAAATTACATTTCTGCGATTACTGATGTTGGGAATGTATAGTAGTGACTTCATTAATGAACACATTTCCTACTGGGATAGTGCATCTTTGTTATTTTAGTAGTGATTGTTATATAATCACATAACATCTTTATTTAATTCTTGATCAGAACCCGAGTTAACTCGGGCGAACTTATTTATGTGTATCGTGCTCGAGTATATTCGGTGGTTAAAACCTTTCGAGATCATAAGAACTTGACGCTAATTCATTATGTTAAACAGAAGTGCACCCAGCTTTGCCAAATTCTTAATTACTTTGAATTTGTTGAAGATATTTACATAATTCAAATTTGATGGTGCATGAAAAAATGTTTTCCTCATGTTTGTTCTGAAGATGTTCTGAGAAAGTCAAGGGGGTTTGTTTTTTTGAATAAGGCAGATGCTCTCAGTAAATGGTTTGAATTTTTCTTTTCTTTCCGAGTTATACAAACAAACTTGATTTCAAAAGAAAAATTAAGATTTTTCCATTGAGATAACTTCTTCGAAATTTATAAGCAGTGCACTATTTTTGCCTTATTCGTATTCCCTTTGAAAGACGAAACAGTTGCACAAGTTCGCTTTCAACTTTCAACCGATTTTATTGCTTTAATATTAATTTAAAAGAAGCAATACCGACAGGAGTCGCTATCATATGAATGCTAGAAAGTCTGATAAAATCAATAATTTTATGATTTCAATGTACGTGAAACTCGCCATGCAGAAATTTAATAAATCTGAGAAGCATTTCAATTTTTATGACCTGATGATTCCCCTCGAACCGAATTATTCACAGTCCCTGAAATTGTTATCCATTCACTTGACAATCGAATTATTATTCTCCTCGATGGGGCTGGACCTTATTACCTGTTGATTAAATGCATCGGAGCAGTATTTCCGCAAAAACTTTAAATAACTTCCTGCTAAAAATAGCTTTGAATTATTCATTGGCATAAAACTATTCTGTGCTGGAACTGTGCGATTTTCTTTTACGATTATTTAACTTGCATGTAAAATTTGATTTTCTTGGAGGGCTTCGATAGAAAGTTTTCTTAAGTTATGGCAAAATCGATATGACTTAGTAATGACCAGGTGACTGAAATTGCTTGTGGGTAAACGCTCTCGACAGAGCCAAGATTCTATCTGAATCTTCATATTCTATCTGGGTTGCATACAGATGCCCTCGGAAAACTAATTTTCGAACTGAGCTTGTATCAACTTCGTAGCGCTCCTTTAATGCAAATATCTCGGTTATTTTGGATTTAGAACTTCGCCTTGGCAATTGCTTAGATAATTTCAATGCTTGATGCTTGGATTTTTATCTTGAGTGAGAAGCTTATAAAGGAGCTGCTGGCTAAAATTCTAAGCCAGGGTCATTGTCTTAGCGTTATCTACTGCAAAATTAAGGATTTGCTTTAAAATGAAACAATAACCCGGGCTACTCCCGGTGTTGCTGTCGTATTTACCAATTTCCAGTTTTCAAAGTTTGGTAAGTAGGTATAAAGATAAGTAATTCCAGCAATTTCTTTAAGGTATGTGTTCTACTTATATTGTTTTGCTAAAGCTCAGGATATGACCCACTCGTAAATATTTTTTCTACGGATTAGATAGGAAGCAGAGTAAGTGGAAACAAAAAAAAGAGAATAAAATTTTCAAGGCAATGAAAGTCTCTTGGGTGAATGGGTGGCTGGTATTCAGCCTTCTCAAATAAATTGACATTTTTTGTTTTCTCTCTATATATATATAATATATATGGTATCATAAAATCTAGTAAAAGGGATTTTGCGGTAATCAAAAGTTTTAGGTCACCTCTTAGCTTACACAAAAAGAAAAAGTATTTTCAAGAATTCAATTTCTGCAGCCAATTGAATAAATCAAATTTAACATCAACAAAAAGGGGGAAAGCGGTTGATAACTTTTCACTTGTACAACTATACTTACAACTATAATTACTTTAAATCTCTTTTGAATTGTAAAGTGAGCCCACAGATCAAAGATGGGCTAGTTCTAAATACTAATTATACGCCCTCCATATTGAACTAGGCAGAATACATAGCGTAGATCATTGGTGATTAAAATTCATGTTCCCAACTAGTCCTTCACATTTATTTTCGTAAAATAGATGTATTTTTTCATAATGCCCACACAAAAAAATCTACAGGTGTTAAATCGAGTGATCTTGGTAGTCTAGTGATAGTTCCACCTCGTCCAATCTGGAATTCAAAAATTATAATATTATTAGCCAATGCCTAATAATCGTAGAATGATGTGACGGTGCGTTGACTTGTTGAAATATTTTGTGTCTGAAAGCCAATGAGACTTCTTCAAGGAGTGTAGGTTGGGTATACTCTTGAAAACCTTCCCATTTTGCTCGTTTTCTTGAAAATATTGAAATTTCCAGCAGGATATCATCCTAGGTACGTACCCACATCCAATCGACATAAATTTATCCATTTTTCATTTTCATTGTTTATAGATAGGGACGCAGAATAGGGTTGGCTTTTGGATAGGTTATATCGAATACGAAAGGGAAGATTAAAAGGATTCTATGCACGAAAAGTGCATACTAATTTCAGTTTTTTTTGAGAAATTTACGTATTTATGTGGAAAAGGGGTAAAAACGGCAAAATATTGTTGTAAGGTGTTTATTGTCTCAACAAAAAGTACAGTTTTTTAATTTTATTGGTAGAGCGTTTCAATATATTCACCACCACCCTTTAGGCATTCCGTATAATGACCGGATATTTAATAGATTAACCGAACCTTGTAAAGGGAGCAATTTACCCAAAAAATTCAAAAATTTCAAAATTTTTTTTTTTATTTTACTACCTAAGCAGTGTTTTTCAACTAAAATATAACTTTCTTCATGTTTTATCCTTAAGACCTAGGAATTTTACCTGAGTTATGAGAATGCTGAATCAGGCCCAATTTTCAGAATATTGAATATTATAGATATGGCGCTGGGCAATTCTAAGAAATTGTAGTAAGGTAAAAAATGTTTGTAATGGAATATTATAATAAAAGCCACCCATGCCGGTGGCCGAGTGGGCTGAGGCGCACGTCTGCAGATTTTCTCCTTTGCTGGCGTGAGTTCAAAAATTGTGGCTCACCTGCAACATTTGTCAGGTTAAAATGTCCCAGTCTCCCTTTCCCTAATTTTCTTCCGACATCAGGGACGGAAAAAGTTCCCAATTCCTTCTTTTTGTTTTACAACAACAATATGAGCATATAAGCGGGATGTTAATTCCCTCAGAAGGGGAGATGTAAATCTGTAAAATTAGTTAATCATACCTCAAAAACGTGTGCTCTCCCGACGAGTAAAGGGAAGGGAATTCTACATAACCTTGGTGGTGTGCTTCCATACAAATTGATCGGAAACACTCTGTACACACCGCCGATATGGAATATTTCATGTTCGATTTACAGCTTATTCGTTCTTCGTTAATTTTGAATAAGCTATACTTCCATCAACATTGACCTGAAATGCTCTTAAAAGCGCAAATAATGAGTCAATGAAGAAATTAAATAAAAATAAACATTAAGTAATCAATGAGAAGGCACCTCCAATGAAGCAGAATAACATGACTGGAAATTGGTTTCACAATCTTCGCAAGATATTTACGTACTTAAAATGTTTAAAAATAATATCACACGATAAACACTTGGTAAACACACGCAGCTGAGTTCCTTAACTGCCATTAATAGCATTTCACTGAAATAGCAAGAAGAGCTCCATGCTAGATTTCGAACTTGTTGGAGTCTGTAATTCTGCGCGGATAGCCACAACACTCAGTGGATCGTTTGCACAACCGGCTGCCTTCAGTCAACAACACTGCAATGAATTAAGATGGTAAATGGGACTAAAGAACAAGCCATTGGCATTGAGTATAAAATCTGCCGCCCTGGGATAGAATATTGAGAACTTTTTACTTTGTTTGATCCAAAATGGTCAATTTGTTGCATGCGTTGAAATCGCATTTGGGTATTCAAGGTTAAGAAATCAATGCCTATAAACTCAGTTTCTGGAATGTTGAGAATGGCTTTCTGCCTGTGTTTATATGTCCATTCAAATCGCATTAAATAATTTTGGAATGTATATTCAAAAAATGCAAAATAGTAGAAGGGCGTTGTATTTTTGTTTACAAAAATAAAGTATATAATTCTGCCTTTATACTTGAAATGTGCAGAAGGTTTACCAACATTCAGCTTGCCCTTTATTCTGAGTGAGAAATCATTGCGAGACAGACATTTGGAGTGTTAAATACTTCCTCTGTTAGAAATGATAGAAAGAGAGAAAAAGTATTGAAATAACTCTTGAAGTCTGGAGAATTGTAGTAATCCTTTCGAAACAGAAAAAGTCTTTAAGTGAAATTGGTGAAGTTGTGCAAAGAAGTAAAAATACCGTCTATAGTATAATTCAAAGACGGACCGAACAAGAGCGCTAACTCCGAGAGGTGCGTCAACTGGAAAATAATTTTGAGAATAATATCGGGCAGGATATCGGGCTGGAGTAGCAAGACGAAAACCAACAAAGTAATCTCATTGTAATGGAGCACTATGTCGCAACTAACCATGATTTCTGGAATTTGCGTGATATTCCCAGATGAGAGTAAATTCAATTTGTTTGTTTCCGATGACTGCATGTTCGTCTGGAGGAAGTCAGGACAGGACAGGACAGGACAGGATAGGAGCTGTATGTTGGCTCACTGGTATAGAAGTTTAGCGATAATCGACAGGGGTCCATTTTAGGCCCTTTGTTTTTTTTCTTCTTTATATACCAATGATCCACACCGGTGGCTAAGTGGGCTGAAGCGCATGTCTGCAGATTTAGTCCTCTCTTGGCGTGGGTTCAAATACTGCACAGGACACAGCGATGTATTTAGGTACAAGTGTTTGAGGTAATTCTACTGACAAGAATTCTACTGGCGAAGTCACTGGAATGTTGTACAATAATAACTTTATGCCAAACATTTTGACTCACTTGCAACATTTATCAAGTGAAAATTTCAAGGATGGTGTGAGGAACAAGGGCTCACTATCAACTCCAACAAATCAGAAACGGGGGATATTTTTATATTCTCGAACGGATCTATGATTGATGGCAGGGAAGGTGCAGAAATCTTCTTTAAGGATTTAAATTCATCCTGTTGTGCAAGCAGATATACTGGTTCTGCTTCATGCGTTGGACTATTTAATGGAAAGTCATGTGCGAGTGTACCAGTTAAGAACGCTCTTGACAGAGGGACGAAAAAGGACTCGAAAGCAGAGGTCTGCTTCGATATTCCTCGATTCTATATATATACACATACGTGTATACAGAAGCTTTAAAAATGGATGATCTCGTGATTCTACGAGAAGATGAATTACACTTACCTTCAGAGAAATGGATATGAGGACACTGTCAGATACAAATAAGAAAGGAAGAACTCGAACCCTCCGTACAAGAGACAAATCACCAATATGCACACCCTCAACAGGCGGTTATTTTACAAACTAGGCTAAATTTTCTTGTATGTTAAGTTAAAAATTTTTACTGATAAATTTCTAATGTGTCAAGCGTCTTTTGCTTTGTGACTCAAGACGTTGTCGCTGTTCAAATCAAGTTACTAAAATTATAAAGATGGTGTACTTATTTTATTAACACAGGGCAAAATGTAGGCCTCAATTTACTATACTGTGATACCCCTAGAATAATTCAGATTTATCTGTATGTGTTACTACAAATTTAACTTAGCTCGGAAGCAAATTTCCCACCCCTACAAATTTCGTTTCATAATTGCACAAAATATTTGAATCGGTATAGTAAGGTGACGTGGAATACTAAATATGGTATTCAGTCCATCATGCCGTGATTCTATGTACATTTGATTTCAAGTAAATATGAACCTATGCACAGATACTTCACTTTGATGTGAATTCACCGAATCGTCCCAGAGCACTATATCTCTCTGATCAATAATTCTGTCCATTAAAAATTCCTTTTTCTTTGGCATGCCAAAAATGCTTCTAGCTGCCTCGTTGAAACTGGTGAAATAATAATATTATACATAAACTTGGAGTTGTATTCCCTCGCCTTCTCATAGTTTATGACTGCCAAACTATCGTCGTGCCAAGGAAAGGTGCATTTGGTGGCCTAGTTTTACCTCTGTACATGACGTCGTAAAAAATTAATGCATCGCCATCGTTTATTATTGGGGCCATTTGTGCACCTTCCCGTGTTAAAAAATATTGGTAACAAGCTAGAATATCAAGAAAACTCTATTACGATTGCAGTGTAACACGGTTTCCACAAAAGTGTTGGCTAAATTGGATTTCAAAATTTATTAAGTTTATCGTTTTCGAAGGGATTCATGCAGGATTAAGCGATTGCATGTGAATTAGGAAAAAAACGAAGAGCTAGCAATACTTACTAAGTAAGTTACTTTTATAATCTTTGGAAGAAAAATTTTCCTTTCCTTAACCTCTTATAGAATATATTTTGTATCTTTGTTAAGCGTACAATTTACACCTATGGCTTGAAGGGTTTTTATTTGCAGTGTCACTATATTACACAGTGAAAAGGAAAAAAAGTGAACGGATTTTTTAGGTACCACACAATTCTATATTTGATATATATATGTATATTAAGTATTATTATATATCTATTTAGTTTGTTATTGTATCTAATTAAAAACTCTGTCTTCGGGATTTAGCGTTCCAAGCCTCAAAATATTTATCATGAACTGATCAATATACACATTTGAAATTTGGCAGGTTCATAGAATTGCAATTCTTTCAATTGACAATTCCAGAAAAAATTCCACGTTTTAAGGACCAATTTTATTATCTTAGATATATAATAGAGTTTTCCTGATCCTGCTAAGAGGGAGTTTTTATTACCGAAACTAGAAAAAATGTATCTTTTTCAAATTCTCCATTTCCAAAAATTTCACTTACAATTAGATCGCTGGGTTGAAATCCTTTGGGCTTTTACTCGTTTTATGTCCTTTTGTGGGCTTAAAATGGAATACGGAAAGCGGACTTACATCAAAATTTTATCAAATTTATGATAACAATGGCGGTTTTATGCCTTTGCTTGGTAGCTGAGTACCATCACTGCCGAGAAACTGCTTACCTGCTTTAGAAGGACTTTGGTGTCCTCGTGCTTTAGCTGATGTACCCGAGAATTTTATATTTTCATGCCTGGGGTTTGAAACTGCCTTGAGCAGCAATTATGTTCACCTTCGACTAGTTGAAGAGTCCAGCATGTTTTGTCTTATGTATAGTAATACCAAAGTAACGAAGTGGTACCCAAACTCCTGGATAAAAATCGTGTCGGTGTAAGAAGCATTTTTGCTTATAGGTAAAGTCCTCGCAGGGAAGAGGATTAATCCCTTAGATTAACATTTTTCTTAAAAATTGTCTGGACTGTGCTTTACAAACCGATTTAACCCCTTAGCGGACATAGGCATTTTAGTAAATCCCTTCACCAATAAAAAAAATAAAAATACTTCACTTTTCCCGTTTCCTGGTCTATGAGTAAAAATAAACCTCCAGCTTTGGAGCCCAAGATATATTTTGAGAATAAATAGTACGGCAAGTCTCTCAATTTTGATCTAAATACTTCTCCAGTCCGACTGGCACTTCCATTCGAGAAAATACAAACTTTGGGTCGTATGGATCGAGTAAGCTTAACTTGTGACCATCATAAATCTAGGAAAATGTATTTTCACTTTTACCGACGTAGTTGACTATATTTACATCTGCCAAATACATAAATCTGCAGATTTGCGTCCGTATTAGCTCGACTGTATGTATCAGCAGAAAAATTTACAATAAATATAGTTCCGAAAGATCTTAAAACTTTTGTTTCACTGATGTTTTGTTTACTTTGTTGATATACGTTTAATCAAAATTGTTAATAAGAGATTAAGGGCCAGTTAATTTTTGTTTTAGGAATTCTGCTCACAGATAAAAAGTAAACACAAAAGTTGACTTAAATACTTGGACTCGTAACTGCTGCCAGTATATCTATTATCTGCAAATGTGTTACGAGCTTGCAAATAA
>QYTT01091136.1:39393-73779 GCA_006980735.1 Dasypogon diadema
AAAAAAATAAAAATACTTCACTTTTCCCGTTTCCTGGTCTATGAGTAAAAATAAACCTCCAGCTTTGGAGCCCAAGATATATTTTGAGAATAAATAGTACGGCAAGTCTCTCAATTTTGATCTAAATACTTCTCCAGTCCGACTGGCACTTCCATTCGAGAAAATACAAACTTTGGGTCGTATGGATCGAGTAAGCTTAACTTGTGACCATCATAAATCTAGGAAAATGTATTTTCACTTTTACCGACGTAGTTGACTATATTTATAACCATCACAAATTAATACTACTTGGTGCATATGACCCTTCGATCTTTATTCCTCGATGGGTCCGTTGTGGGGAGTACATGTGAATTCCTGGCTGATGAAGTCCACTGGGCTTCCTCGCAGCTGCAAGTACCGTGGAAAGGGTGAGTCTCTCGTTGGACTGAAGCAAAGCTGAAGTGATGCCCGTAGAAACTTGTGGGTCTACGTGAGCCTACAGGGTGATCCCGCGGGACTCTATCCTTGGTTACAAATTATTCGTTCGTTTAGGTTGTTTTCACTTTTGCTACTTTTAAATTGAAAATTCTCGGGCTCTTGTTGGAGCTTCCATTTGCCTGGGCACTTTTACCTTTGACAATAAATATTCTTCTTGCATTTTGCAATTTTTTAATAATTTCTTAAGAGTAGATTTTTTGTTTTCTTGTTAGTGTTATAGAATCATTTATATACACCTTTTGATGTACTTTCTTGTATTACATTTGTATTAGGGTCTGTGTCTTTTTATCAACGCTTTTGTGTGTCTTTTGCTACTCTTTTGAATCTTTTTATATATATTCTGAATATAAGATAGTTTAGCTAGCGCCGCGTATTTTTGAAACTTTAATTTTTATAATGTTTTAATAAAGTTAGCCTATATACTTTAAAAACATTACTGTTACTTATTTTATTTTTTTTTCTCTGTGTAAATTGCATTTTAGCTATATTTAGGTTTTTCCTCTCTATTTTTAACTGCCGTATTCTTTGAGTATTTTTTCGTCCTTTTTGTAATTACTTGGAACTATTTATTAGTAATGGATGGGTTCTCTTTGTAAGTTATATTACGTAATTTATAATTTTGCTCTGCAAAATTGTACTAAATTCATGAAATTCATATAAGAAATATTCATTATTATATTATTATATTTACATTCTATTATTTACAGCCTGTAATTAATTAGGAGAAGTTTTGTATTATACAAATATATATTACTGGTTAGAACGTTGTAATTATTTTATAAAAAGTTTTGCTATTGTAAATTTCAAGGAATAAAAATTCCAGGTTGCTTCTATAATACAACTAACAACAAAATCATCACCGTTTGCTGGATTTGAACCCGCATCTGCCAAATACATAAATCTGCAGATTTGCGTCCGTATTAGCTCGACTGTATGTATCAGCAGAAAAATTTACAATAAATATAGTTCCGAAAGATCTTAAAACTTTTGTTTCACTGATGTTTTGTTTACTTTGTTGATATACGTTTAATCAAAATTGTTAATAAGAGATTAAGGGCCAGTTAATTTTTGTTTTAGGAATTCTGCTCACAGATAAAAAGTAAACACAAAAGTTGACTTAAATACTTGGACTCGTAACTGCTGCCAGTATATCTATTATCTGCAAATGTGTTACGAGCTTGCAAATAAAGGACCCGGACATCTACCTTTTTAGTGAAGAAAAAGTAAAACATTGTTCTGAGGAATGAAGTAAAACATCACGTTTACGATATTTTAATTGAGCATTTCACTTTATTACTCTAGGGAGAGCGTAGTAAAACATTTCTACAGGAACGCAGTTCATAGATGAAAATTCGTGAATTTCATTCAAGGAGCCTTGATGAAAGCATCATGAAGTAATTAACTCTTACTTTGTAATAAAAATTCTGTGTGTCCATAAAATGTTTATTTCTGCTACTGAGAGCACTTTTTATTTCCGCTATTTTTTAATTTTGGCAGGAAATTCGTTTCCAGCCTTTCTCGAGCAGCGTTCAGGTATGAAACGTTTTCATGACTGACCCAGTAATAAATTTTGTTTATAAGTTTAACAGACTGACAAACACGAGCGGAAAAGTGAAGGGTAAAACTGATGGCTTATATATGATCATAAAATACTTTAATCTGCAAAAATGAGAAACATTACCCCTGCACGACGCAGTTGAAAATTTTATAGAATATTTGGGCTGTGTGCGTAGGTCACCTGTTAATTCACATAAAGAATTTTCTGAGCTCTTATATTACTATCCTACGGACGCGCAAGGTATTCACTCAAGCAGTAAATTAGACCGGCCTCATAGGTGATAAATTACTGAATGGACACAAAGGGCACACGCTTCCACTATTTGTTCATTTTGGGCAAGATATATGACGTCGAAACAGGAATTAATCATACCACCTTGCTACACCTTCTTGTTCCGCCAGCAATCTCACAAGGAGTGCACGTGAGAATGATACCCCAAACTTTCGTCGTAACTTCTAACTTCTGCCAGTGGAGAAATAACTGCACAAGGGTAAGTTCCATTCTTTTTTCTAAATCTTCCTCTGCTGTCCTCTCTAAGGAAGAAATGGCAGGTTAAAGCCAAAGAAGAATTTATTTTGTGAAATAAAAAACTTCAAGTATGCGCTGAAACGCCCATTGCCCCGAAGCCAGCTAAACAAATTTACCAAAAAACCCAAAGCTCCTGGGCAGCGTCCTTTTTGCATATTTTCTTTGGGTTACCGTCCAGTTGAAACTGGAACGCAACAGGAATATGTGCTGGAATGCCCTTCCTGTTGTGGCAGTGGGACATGGCGGTTGCTTTTTCAAATGCATAACAGAATTTATGGGGCTGCGGTCAAATTTCACATATGTGGCCTCCCAGTACACACAAATATTTCCGTAACGAGTTTTATTAATTCCTGTTTGGATCCATTTTTCACCTTCCATTATTCTTCTTGGAGAATAGCGCAGTTGTGAAAGAATCCAAGTGGGATTTCCGCAAAATTAAAAATTGCTTCATGTTAACGATATTTATTCGGATGCAGTCCATATTAGTTTGGAGCTTATAGTGGACCTGGACATACAGCAGCGGTGGGATTTCTTATGAATCGAGAGAAATGTTTCAATTTTTATTGAATTGTAGTCTCGCATGGGGGATTTTTGCGGTTTAAAATTTCTATCAGAAAATGTGGCCCTGGTATTTAGAAGTCAATCATTAGGGTATCTGAAATATGAGACTGCAGGTCTTGTCTTGGTATGCTTGCATTATAGAGCACCTCTTGGGAATGTTAACACTTGGAGCAGCAGAATTTGTTGGAAAGTGTCATTTTGTATCGAATTGACGCTCAATTTATATAATGTTTGATTTTATGATAAAATATTGTGCAGTCTTGAAGGAAGCATCATGAAACTTTTGGAAGATATAAAAGTATCTTAGAATTAGATATAGAAAGCCCTGTATGCTCCGCTCCGTCGGCCTCACTCTTTCAAAAAGGAGCAGTTTCTTTCTGAAGGAAGTGTTCTCGAAGTCTGCAGGTCTCATTAAAAGTACCCCAAGCAGTTGGAATCGCCAATGTGCAATCGCTTCGCATTCGCAGAGAATGTGCTCCGACTTGTCGTCCTCTTCGAAACATAATCTACATAACATCGGTGGATACGGTACCCATCCGATTAAGATGTTTTCTAAGCTTGCAGTGTCCAGTAAGGACTCCTACAACGATTCTTATTTTATTCTTTGACAATTGTAGTAGTTCCAAAGTTCTCTTTTGAGAGGGGTTTTTGAAAAAATTTCATTTTTGTCTCGATCCCCTTTCGGATGCCCGCCTCTGTTACATCTTTATTCACTCTAAAGTTACGACTTCTCGTCATTAAATCAATTTTTACTATATTTACTCGGACCCGTTCATTAGCAATTCTAAATTTTCATATTAGCGCTTGGTGGTCGGAGTGGCTGAGAGGCACGTCCGCAAAGTTTCTTCCCTGCTGGGGGAAGAAGCCCCCTGGGATGTTGCACAGTAAAAATCCATGCCAAAAATTTTGGCTCACTTGCAACATTTGTCAGGTTAAAATTTCCCAGTCTCCCTTTCCCTAATTTCCTTCCGCCTAAGCTGTGTTGTGTGCATCACAGGGTTGTAATCTTCGTTGTTATTGATAAGCATAAAAGGATAGCTGTGCAGTAATAAAAATTTCTAATTGTACTTTGGAATATGCTTTATGCAAAGAAAGCTAAATTAAAATTCATATGGAACAAAAGTTTTTTACCCTACAAGCAAATTCTCTACCCTACATTTAAAAAAATCATTTCGGAATATTACTTTTATTGGTTTAGATTTTCTTTCTACATTCTATTGGTACATTTATCTCTTACAAAATGTTTTATATACATAGATATCCCTTATTTACTTTTCTTGGGGATTTTATTTTTTGCTTTAAAATGAAAAAAAATACCTATATTGACTCTGCTGCGGGTATTGACAAAGTCTTGAATTTTAACTTGAATTATTGAAGACCATTTTCGCAATTTGAGAATAAATGGCAAAATAAAAGGTCAAGTGGCCATCCTATTCATAGAATCAATGGAATTTCTGTTGACTTATTTCGGAAGAAATTGATTTATTTGGGACTGGCATAAGTTGATTGAATTAATCTATTACGGTTTACTGTTTCACCATTCAAAAAGCAAAAGTTATCAGGTATGAAAGCTGCCGGTATTCATGAGATATTCGCCTTTTGTGCTTACCTTAAAATATTAATTCCCATTTTCTCACCTTATTTCTCACTAAAAATTCCAACTTGAAATAAATTTGAAATTTATGCAAGTTTTTCACAATAATCAAAAGTTGTTCACACCTCGGAATATGAACGGGGTAATCATAACCTGTCAGTTTGTATGCAAATTAGGACCGATCATTTTTATGGGCATTCATCAGGGCTCTGAAACCTCCTTCTCAGGTTCTTGTTAACACTTTAGAGCCGCCATTAAGGAGCTAACTTAATTGGCAAAATGATTGCTGCGCCTGCGGCTAGAATGTAATAACTGCAACCGACAGCAAAGTACATGATTACTTGACAAACTGCTGATCAGGTGAGATGCGCAAACTTCAATGGCGATCCGATGACATGAAAATTACCTGCGAGACGTGCTTGACAACCTTCCCGATCGTTTTAATGAGTTTGCATACAGAGCATTAAAGCCCTTCGGTGTTGTTTTAAAAAACGATCCTGCATTTTTCTTCCCGGTCTTTGCACTTCGATTCCTGTTAAACCGCTCCGGTACATTTACCGAGAAGATAACTCTGGACGTAATCTTAATGCGCATATGCCTTTAATAAATAGACGTGGCCTCAGTTCTAAGTTCAACGCACTGGGAGCCGCATGCAACGTGTTTACCCACTAGGGGCGAAATTCAACGGCTCAAATGGCTCTTAATTTGAAATCTTGAAGATTATGCGAAGTAAATAAATAAATAAAATTTGGCTGCACGTCAGAACTGTGTTGGTAATTGGCTCAGCGATTTTTCTCTGCCCGCTCCATGGCGCACACACTGCAATTACCCAAACGTGATATTTGCACAATCGATAGCCTTATTTATATCGAAGACTTGCAGTGGGAAATGTGCTGGTGATTTGAAAGGAACAACGTCGCACAGCGAAATAATTTATAAATTTTGCAATTACTTCGTGCAAAAACAAGCTCTTGCAGTTCTATAATAATTATAATTTCGTGTAAAGCATAGTGTGAAACGATACGGAAAAGTGTATCTTTTGATAAGACTAGTTATCTTATGAATTCGGCAGAAATTCATTTGATTGGTTTTAAGATAAATGACGATAGGAAATTTTCAGCGCAATTTGGTGTACAACTTATTACAAAACAAGAAAAGAAACTTTAATTGGTGCAGACGAATTATGTTATACTCTAGATGAAAAGAAAGTAATGAGTCTCTAATGAATTGTCCGTGGCCGTGGCTACCGTGGCCACTTATCCTTACATATTCGCAGCTGACCTATAAATCTGCAGGCCATCCTAATACCCGAAACCTCTAGACGCATTGTTTAACACTGCATCAATGACAAGGAAAAGCTTTAAAAATGTAAATTTGTTATGTTCCGAGGTTAGGAAATTCATTTTAACTGCCTAAAAGAGAAGGTTTACTGGTGACTAGTAAAATAGTAAACCTACCTGCTATGTGCCATCCCTGGTTTTGTTCATTTTAGGATGTGGTTCTGTTTTATTTTGTAGATATGTTTTGCAATATGCAACGGACGAAATTACCTGGAGGAAGTGATCCAGGATCTTGGACACTTTAGTATCCTTCATCCAATGTAATCCATTCTGAGTAGTCATCCCTTACCAGCATGAACGTTGTTTTCCCTGTTCATCGTGAGGAGCGAACCACCGTCAAACTTCGGCCAAATAACCCTTAAAGCCCATCCCAGGCAAAAAAGGGAAATTGCAATATTTCGAAGTATTTATATTAAGCGGTCAAGCTTGCTCTGAAGCCGGACGAAACTTATCGCTCTATATTTTATGTAACGATCGGAGCCGTTAAATAGCTACGTAGTAAGGTGTAGCCATAAGGTCTAGAAATTATAAGGTGAAAAGATGGAGAGTGAAATAGTTGAATATGTTTTTCACTGCAATTACAAATTAAATTAAAAGACAGGAAAAGCAAATACAATTAATCGGTAGCTATGTGTAGTTATTTAAGTTAGAAAATATATTATGCCAGCGGCTTCCTGACGTCACACATAACAATGTGAACCCGTTGAAATCGATTCTAAAATTTTACATGAATATGGACTGGAAGTGCTAATAATGGAGACTTTTCTATAAAAGTCTTCGGTAGGTGAAGCATGTAACTAAGTTTTGTCATTCGCCAATAAAAAAATAATGCCAATGTAGAAAACGGTAACAGTAAAGTTTTGATTAGTTTCATCCGAACCTCAACCATAACCACAAACTTCGAAGACCAGAGTAAATTTTACCAATCATTACTCCAACAAAATCACAACACTTCATGTCATAACGCAGCATAATTCCAAGAGTGGTAACTATGCTTAGGATGGACAATCGCAGGCCATTTAACAACACTGGTGGGGTAATCTAGATCATTACAAATATACAACTAGACTTGGAAGGGTTAAATAAGAGGCCATTTAGCACCGACAATGTATGGATTCTATGCAGATCGTAATTAATTCTCTCGAGAAAGTCCTAAATAAGATCAATTGATTTTATTTGATATAATTGAACATCGTCCGCATAGATGAACGTTTACAACCAGAACAACTTCGTGGAGATCATTTATAATTAAACTAAATAACATCGTACTTAATATTGATCCTTGAGAGATCTCCACGTAGCAGAGGAAGTTTGTATGAGTCCGCATCCCTTACCCTGACCTGTTGATGGCGATCGCACAAAATACTTCCAATCAGAGAAACAGTGGATGAACTAAAATTAAATGAATGAGAAACTTTTGGAGGAGGATGTTATGATATACGTTAAAGGTCTTTGAAAAATCGAGAAACACTATTTGTGCTTTAGTAGTCTTGATCCAGCAATTCTTATATCCGAAGATACCTTTAATACCGCAGTTTCAGAGCTATGATGTTGGTAGCAAAATTTGGGCCTAGTGTTGGATAGAAATCTAAATCTAATCGTAAGCTACTAACTGTACGTACTCATTATGTGGTATAATGTGACTAACTAAACGCACTCAATATGAAACATATTTTTCGAAAGTAAATATTTATGTCGTCCCACATTCATTCACAATTTTTACACACAAATCCCACCCACAGACGCAATTGTCGTACTCATGAACCGAAGATAACTTACCCATATATAGGTTGAGAGTGAAGTTCGGCTCGCTCACGAGATGAACATTTTTAAGAGGAAAACTTAAAACTGACTATTAAGCGAGTTAGATCAAACTAAAAATATTTATGATAAAACTCGTCAATCTTAATCGCTCCTGAGTATTAGGAAATAAAATTCAGCTCGTGAGCTGAAAATATGAGGACTTAAATCTTTTTTTAACACATTTTGCTAACGACGAGGGCGTCAAAAATATATTACTGAACGGTTTGCTTCAAAAGCCAGCGCCGTAATATTCAACTTCAGCCTTAGAAATGCGAAAAAGCCATTGCTTTTGAAGACAAGCATTGCATTTTGACTGATGTAGTTATTGAAATAAATGCACAAAAAATACAAAAAAACTGCGGGTTTTAGTGCAACCTCCTAATACCTAGAAAAACGTGCACACAACAATTGAGATAATCGCAGTTAAATCAAAATTATCCTGTTAACCTATCAACTGTATCACAAAACGACAGAAAAAGGTAGTCAACATCCTTGCACACGAAATATCAATCTGAAATGGAAATATGCAAAAACCTCCCTTCGCAAACGTGTGCAAAAGCTCAGAGTTATTGAGGTAACCTATACACAGGGTGCACCCATACTATATGACCCAGAGACAAAAACCCCGCTTAATAGGGCGCAGTTTACATTTTGGTTTCTGATTAAAATGCACGTAAACAAGAGGACGCTTTTTGCTTTTCTGTTGCTTCCTCCTGTCGTGCTTTGTTGTGGAGAATAGGGCTCACTTTTGTGCGATCGGCTCCAGTTAACATTCATACCCCTCCAAATACAACAGCCATTTGGCTATGAAAGCAAGTCGAGAAAAGCAATTACTTTAAAATATGATTTTAAAAATGTTAGACAAAAAGCTCCAACTTCTGCTCCAACAAGAATTTTTTGTAGGTTTTTTTTCACAATTTTTCCGGTATTGGATTCGATTTGTTATAGAGATTGGGGCGGTGGATGGGTTAAGTGATGTGGGAAACCTGGGAAGAAAACCAGGGTGTGAAAAATTCGAGCTTTAAAATAAGAATGATTGCTTCGTCCTGTCTTTTTGCCTGAACTGCTCGGTAGGAAAGTGGTGGGATAAACTGAAAGAAACAGGATTTGAGTGCAAGGAAAACACCTGTATCAAGGAGGAGGTAACTCTCCTGGAAATATGTAAGGCGTTGGGGTTGGAAAATAAAAGTGTCCGCACACATCTATGCGCTTCTAATTGTGCGGGCCCGGGGTTCCGCGAACTTTCCCATGCATACACAAATGCTTATGTCGATGGGATTACCATAATACTGACATTTATAACTGAAAGTCTGCTCTGCAAAAAAGTAATTAATGAGTGACCAGCTTGAGCGTTTAATTGGAATAAATTTGTATCTTGAGCAGATGCTGAGCTCGCGCAATGTAAACAGAACAGCGATTCGGAGCAAAGTCCTCTCCGGCGGGATTATGCTAATAGTTAGCATTTTTCCTGACGAAAAGTTGATTTAAAGTGTTTTAAGAAACCATAAAAGCAGTTTAATTTATTGATTCTGCATATATTTGGTTGTCCCTAGGCGCGGGAGACAATAGTTATTGATGGTTGAAGAGGCGGAACAAAGATGTTTGGATGGCTTTTACATCGAGGCTTAATGACTGACCAGCTTTAATATTCAAATAGTAGAATGGCGTCTGGCCGATCTGTTTTTCTAATGTTTCCATTCATTGAGAAGACGGGCATGGTGTTGGCTTTTTAGCATTTCGTCGTCCTTCAAGAATGTTTTTGTTAACATCTATATTAGCTGTATTTGGTGGAAAATAAACAAAAGTGAAATATGGAATTTATGTCGTATTTTTTGCCTTGTTCGACTTTATGGGAAATTTGACTTTTGCGCCATGGCATTTTAGAGTGAATTTCTTTTCACAATGTTTTTGGAATATGTAAATTCGAATTTTGAAATAATACAGTGCACTGCGACTTGTGAAAACCGAATAACCGCTTAACCGGTTAATAACTGGACAAATGGTTAGTATCCGGATATACGGGGTAATGCAGTTACGATTAACCGGGTATTCGCGTGTTGCGGGTAATCGCATTACACGCGTGTTGCAGTTAATCGATTAATTGAAAACCGCGGTTAATCGCATGAGTTTAGAGATTGAATACAATTGCTCGGAGAAAGAAACTTTTTCTTCAACACGACCCTATGATCCTATCATTACTTTCCTTTACATTGTTATCGAACTTTCAGTATGGAAAAAGGGGCGTGACGGTATTTTCTACTCTAAATTTCGATCTTTATTTCATAATTAAAAGTCTAAGTTTAGGGCAGAAAAGTATCTTCATATAAATTTAAACCCTTCTCCCCGTAATATGTTGACAATTCCCTGTTAGAGCTTTTTAGAGCTTCTGTGCACACACCTACTACCAAAAAACCTAGTTCAAGGATTAGCGTTCAACCCGTGAGAACAAATTTGATAGTTTACGTTGAATTGGAAGTAAGTTTGAGTGTCGAGTCGAAATCCAACCGAAACGTTTTTTTAAGTTTCATGTAGATCGGAAAGATAAATTATGGGGTTCTGCTGGTTGGGATCGGATCGGGTAGGCCAATTACCGCAGGTATTCGGTGACATCCGACATGTTTGTGTAAATTCACTGAGCTCGTATTTAGATTCGGGGCGACAAGGAAAAAGCAGGCTAGTTAGGAAAATGCATATGTCAGATATCATGCAAAAGGATTACACGTATAAGGTGTCAAACAAAAGGCAAAAACCAATTTTACAATATACACAAGGAGTCCAAGTTGTAAGGGGAGGTATGTCGAAAAGCGTGCACAGAGGTTAAGAGAGCCCATACCTTGGCAAATAGGCGAATTGTAAGGTCTCAAAGCAAAAGTTGAGGGCAGGGATTAAAAATCAGCGCTAACCCCAACGCAAAACTGGGTTAATGAAATGGGTTAATATTTACTCTAACCCTATGTTGCCAACAATCAAGAACAGGGTTAATTTGCTCGGAGAAGGTTATAAAATAAATACAAAGCTTCATTACTAGCTTTAGCTATACACGCAGAAAGATCCTTCGTTCGTAGAATAAAAGATGCAGAGTGAGGGGATGTTAAAAAGTGCAATTTAAAGGGTAGAGGACTGATATCTCGAGAACTAGCTAAAATATTAGTACGTGTGTGGTCTCTAATGAAAGGAGGAGAGAGATATGAGTAAATCGGTGAAAAAAGCCGCGAGGAGTTACAAGTTACACAGCAAAAGCATAAAAAACTCAGGAGAATAATGGAGATCAGAGCATCTAGAATATCATGTTTTTGTATAACTGTTGCATTTTAAACAAGATCTAAGCTGATTCGAAGATTTTTTATTCACATGAGCCACGTAAGGGGAATGAGATATTCATTTTTTGATATGACCCAAACAGCAAGATTTAAACATAAACAAAAATTTGTAACAAGGTTACGATATCCGGTCATACTTCCACTAAAGCATCATCGCAAAACTTGTGCTGAAATTAGACTCCCACACCGTCATGCAAGATATGTTAGTTAAAGTTAAATTTAATTTAAGAGAACTAGAAAATTTATTGTACCAATGCCCTAGATAGACAGAACATCCTATAATTATCATTTAGTGCTAATGAATAATTAAGGCCCTGTGTGTCAGGTACTAATCATCATTACTGCCGCCTAATAACCAAGAATGGTTCATTAGCAACTTGTACTAATGATCAAAGTTTTTTCGTCATTAATAGTTCAAACAGAACGCATCGCAGCCATCAAGCAGCGAACGTAAAGTACTGTCACGCTGTTTCTGTTGTTTTAATTTGAAATAATTTGGGATTAGAAGACGAGTTTCGAAGAATATAACAAATTATTAGATACATAAACATACACATTCAAGTCCCACTTTCGTCCATTTTATTTATATTTAAATATTTTTAATTCGCAAAATAATCTCGTATGTCAATTTGACGTAGCCGACATTATATGAGCTACGGTCGCTGCGATTTTGACATTTCACTCGTTGTTTGCTGCGTGTTGACTACATTGTATTCTGTTTAAGGGGTGAGGCTTGCTTAATGAAGTTAGAAGGAAAGAAAACTGTGTTATTAGTCTGATAGGTAAACAGCGTATTATCCGAAAGGAGAAGGACTTAAGTGAAATTCTCAGTATTTGATTATTTCAAAATTTTTAATATAATAGTGTTTTTCAGTGTCAAATTTGGTATTGAAAGATTCAATTTGCGAAATATCATTTCAGCATCTTGCTCTGATCCATTTTTTGGGTCAAAGTCAGTTTGATAGTAACACAGCTGATTATCTTAATACGGCTATGTGTCATCAGTTTCCTAATGATCATTTAGCGCTTAATGATTATTGAGGTAATTATCATTTAGTAGCACTGTTGTTAGCTAAGTTGTTTTTAACAGCAAGTGGAAGTGAATTATGAGAAGATTTAACAAAAAGAAGTTGCTAAAAGTTCTTAAAATAAGCTTAATTGCTTATTCTGCTTTTGAAAAATACAGAGGTATTTTGTCACAACTGTCAAACATAAAATGTTGTTTGCCGGAATCAACAAATTTAAATTTTCGAGTCGGAAAGAATTTTCAGAATTATTGTATTGGCTTCATTGCATGTAAACCTTTATACTGACTAAGAGCAGCAAGCTAAATTTAATTACCCCGTTGCTGTTGCCGTTGCCGTTGAATTGTAAAGTATATTTTTGATACATTCAAATGGAAATGTTCCGTAATGCGAATATAAAAGATTTATATACCTATATATGGGTGTCCGGATAAGTGGTTTACCAATCGACCCCTTGAAGTGTCCTGATCAACCTTTGTTCTGATGCACACGTCCCCCCCCCATCTAAAACCACTCCCTCCCCACAAAATGGCGTCCGAAGATTTGATGTCCTTTAATACTGTAAAGTCCTTATAATTCCTGACAAGGACATCACAAGGTAATGACTAAGCATTCATTGCCTTACCTGTCCTTATCGGTTATGTCCTTCGAAAGTTATTCAATATAGTCAAAGTTACAAAATGTGAATTTTTATTCATGTGAATTTTTTGGTCATAACTGGTTGTAAAGCTTATGGCATGGTAAAATTTAACGTTGTTAATAAAAATGTTTACCTGATCAAAGCATAAGTCACGTTGCATTAAGGTGTAAACACAATTGCGTAGAATGAAGGGAACAACCACAAACACTGAGATGAAATAAATATGGTGAAAGCATTGCCACCTCAAAAACGGATCAGCCCCTCTATAAGTTGCCATTCGTCCCATTTTTCAAAATTTATCATTTCTGCGGTTTCCACTGGATTGGGTGTAGATGAGCAATTTTGTGGCCACTGAACTCAATCTTATGGACTTCGATTTCTGAGGCCACTTGAAGTGATCTGGTGTACTCCCGAGCAGTTAATTTCAGAGACAAATTGTTAGAAAGCATAACTACGGCTTGTGTGAATCTCAATTTAAAAAATAATGGTGAAGAAGGGATTTCAGAGGAGGGGAGGGGTTTCGCAACAAATGTTGATCAGGACACCTCAAAAAATCGATTGAAGTATCACCCTGTATCTACTAAGAAAGAAAAGATATATTTTGAGGAGTGTTCAAAAGGTCGAAATAAAAGTGTTATTTGCTTGCTGTTTATTGTCTTTATTTCCTCCTTTGTGTTCATATCTACAAAATAATTCCTTTTCCTCCCAAAATATTGTCTGGTCGTTATTCTGATGGGTAAAGGTGGCGGTTATTTTAAGATGAATGTTCACGTTTTCTCAGATCCTTCGCTCATGTAAGAATACTAAAATTCCGTAGCTCGCTTTGGAGTTTGCAATTAAAAAGTCATACCATGCTTCCAATAACAGCGGAGCACATCCTTAAATACCAGGACTATAATCGATGGAATTCATAACTTACCCACCAGTCACGTTTCATAATCCAGAATTCTCCGCCATCGTGTCCTTTGTTTCATTGAGAAAGAGTTCTGCAATAGTTACATTGACATAGGGCAAGCCCCAGAGGTGAAATTTTCCTAATGGAAAGCTTACTTGAATTCCTACCTTAACCCGTATTAAGTTTCCGATGAACATTGCAGCTTTTGCGGTGCGTTATGGGTGGAGTTTGCGCCTCGCCGTTTCGAAACTGGGTTAACCCCTGCGAATTCATTTCCTCCAAACGGTGGGAATCGGGGAGCTTTCGGTTTCGGGTAAGATTCCGGCCCAGCATCCACCAGCGCTTTTTAACTTTTCCATAGAATGAATGTCAAACTTAACGAATACTCTCATTCACAAGATTTTATTGTCACATCACCCAGACTAGACAGAGCCACGAGTCTGCGTTCTTCTCGGCCCCGAAGTTTCCACAGGCGACCAACAACAAGGAGACCATGGCCCGTCTCGGATGGTGTATGGTATAGCTGCCTCTGCCGGTACACACGTAAGAAACTTGGGGCTAGGGCCCGTTTACCGTTTAGTATGCCCGCGATCTTCACACTGTCGACTTAGTTGTTGCGTGTGTTAACCAATAATTGAGGTGTCGTCTAGACTCGATTCTTCGAACGGGTCAGGCGTTTCGCGACGATTCGAACTTTTGGGTCAAATCGTTTGGACGCAGATTGCTCTTGTGGGTCGGTAGAAGTTTCTCTTGTTGACAACCTGCCGCCATGTAAACAAACGACTAATTAATTAGTCCCATCTCAGAACTGGTTGATGCCAGTGTCAATTACCTGCAATTGAATACCCATCAAGTCAGCCCGCTCAGGTGTTTTAGTGTTCGACTAAATTTCGCAAGTGTTATTGGATTACTCCCGCTGCTGGTGGGTATACTTAAAGCGGGCGAGAAGAATTGGCGCGCGCGTTATCCACGGCAGCTGATTAATTTCCGTTTAACCTGCTGTTTTTGTGTCGAAAAAAAAAATTAATAGTGCCCCATTAAAGGAGAATACTCTGGAGTTGGTGCCCAATGGTGATTTGATGTGGCGTCAAAGAAATAGTTCGAGACGAGTGCTCTAACCAAAAGAGAAATTGTTTGTGCCCAGAGAATATGTCGTAAATTAGAGGAATCTGGAATCTGATGGAAGATCTGTGCGTAACAACCAGTTTTATCAGTGTCAAATGTTTGAAATTTACCTGGTCAGTGTGTGGTTTCCATTGAGTTGAGCGACCACAGGTGACAGCCCAGCTGGAGATCGCTTGGATTACAAATGATGCTGTAAGTTGTGCTAGACCATAAGCGGAGGATGTTTTGCAATTAATTCGTGAGTTATTTATCTATGAATTTATGCTTTAATGAGCCCGACCGATTTTTATTTCCTAATGGCCGTTTTGAAAAGAAGGCGGCAATGAAGTGATGAGCTCTGCATAAAATACATCTTTTTTGTGGATAAATGGCATGTTTTTGGATGTTCCTCGGTGTGTTTCAGCCCACTGACTAATGTGATTTTGATGTTAAGATTTATGCTGACACTTTGAGGAGGTTTTTCCTTTTTTGTGCACGATCAGCGTAAATTAACATTGTTTTCACAATAACCGATTGCCTAGTATGTATTACATTTGGGTATCTATATTCGTCCTAAGTAATTACTAGACATGCTTGATACATCTATCCTTTAGCACGATAAACACGAACTCCACAATTACACTATGCCTGCAATATTTGTCATCAGTTTTTTTTTTGTTACATTTTCGTTTTATACTTCAATAGCGCTAATAAACATAGCAAAAAATGCTGTAAATTCATTTTTATGTGATACACTTTGTAATAAAATACATTCAAAGCATTCAAAAAATATTATGTTCGATGTTTGTGGTATTAGTAAGCATAATCAGGACATCAATTCAGACAGTTGTTTATAATGTTTTTTGAAATTTTATTTGTAATTTGAGTCCATTACTGACTTTGAGTTTAGTATAATTTTTGAAAATAGGTAACTTAAAAGCGTAGAATTTAAACACTCAGTTTTCTGGGTAGAATTTGGCTGTAAACCAGAACATTATACCTAATTTCAATTATTTTCGATATCAAATTTTAATTGTTAAAGTTTTCATTTCGGAAAATGACCGCGTATAGTCTGGCTCCGAAATGTAGTCGTGAAAAAGGGAGTGAAAGGGAGTTAATGAAATTAACATTGGGAGTACGAAAGTGGTTCAATCCGAACGACTTGGGATACCAGAAATGTGGACTATTTAATATGGAAAAAATTTTGCGAAATTTAAAAGACATTGATATCTCAGGATTTTCCTTCATCAGACAGAAATAAAACGAGAAAAGACAGTTTTTATCTTAAAAAAGAAAATAATGGAGGAAGTGAAAAATAAAACAATCGAAATAAGATTTGAAGGTGAACACCTTTTAATTGAAAACCGTAAATTCCAAAATTCTGCAGATCTCTCACTGAAATGTGGAGAAGATGGTCTAAAATTGAAAATCTTCCTTCTGTCTGTCAGTTGGCAATGCTTCAATGGGTGGTAATAGAAGTACAAATCAAAAAAGTTCATTTTACGGGAGAGCAAAAAATTGTATAACACTATATAACGTGTCCAAAGTAAAACTTTATTTGATTTAATAGTAAACAAATTATTACTAAACAATCCAGGCTTTAGCAATATACTAACAAATACAAATGTTTACTTACCGAATCTTTGCTCTGTAGAATTGGAGATAATTATTGTAATATTCACGTGAAATGTACAAAATTTTTATGAGTCATCTCTTTAGCAACTAATTTCAAACACTATTTAGAACGTTTTTCTATAAAACTCACGATTAAGAATAAAAACCAGAGCTACTAAAAATATGTAAGGGCAATTTAAAACACCTGCTACGCCGGTGGTCGAGCGACCTGAGATACACGTTTACAGATTTTCTCCCCTGTTGGCATGGGTTCGAATCCCACACAGCACACGGCGATTTATCTGGGTACCAGTGGTTGAGACAATTCTACTGACAAGAATGTTACTTACGAACTCACTGGGATGTTGCACAGTAATAATTTCATGCCAAAAATTGTGGCTCACTTGCAACATTTGTCAGGTTAAAATTTCCCACTCTCCCTATTCCTTCCACCTAAGCTGTGCTGTGTGCATCATAGAGTTGTCTCCTGAGCTTAGGCAATACCTTAAAAAAACAATATATTTGATATTGAACAATGCAATTTGAATTTGTAGATACATTAGATCGACAAGAAAGATTTTATAGGGAAAGTCCAATTTTATGTATTTAAACTTAGAAAGAAGCTTAGCCATTGTTTTCTATAATCTTCCTCCATCTATTAACTACGTGGTTTATGCCGGATGTAAAGGAAACCCTATACTATTCTATTAAGGAAGTTTTGTATAAATAGGAATAGATTATTGTCAGATGGTGCCAGATCAGGTGAATAAGGGGAGTGGGATAAAACTTCATACCCAAGTGTATATTCGCATCTACGCGAGCGAATTAATCCCAGTAGAGATTTGTTATCACAGTTTGCCCCAGTTCCATCAACTCTCAGTTCATAAGACCTCGACAATTCCACTAGGTACAAAGTACCAACTTTTGCTAGTACAAATTGGCCTTTGCAAGGCTGGCAGGCGGACTTTCTAGCATTACCTTGGTTTTGTTTCGGACTACATCGCCATACATAATCCGCTTCGCGTCACCACTAATCAGGCGATTCCAGAAGAAAGCAACCGAAATTCGATCTGCGCAATTTCTTTCGCTTAATTTACGGGAACTCATCGACACTTCTTACTCCTTAGTGGTCAATAATGGTTCATCACCCACTAATGTCCTTAAAAGATCATCATCAAACTCCTTAGATCTTCCGGAATGATAGTCCTCTTCAAGGCTCATGTTATCTGACACGACTTTTGTAAACCATCTTTGGAGCATACTCACTTGAACTTGAGATGTTTCAAAAACAGAGCATCAATTTTCATGAATTTGCGTGGCTTTATGCCCAAGTTGGAACCCATAAAGCGTAGAGTGTCGGAAATGGTAAATATTTATGTTTGAAAATCTAAAAATCAAAAAACGATTCTAATTTAAAAATTCGAATTCAATAAATATACATGAGAGTCTAGACTTGACTGGAATTGTATTAACGTCCAAACTAGAAGCAATAAAATTACTTCAATGTGGATGCGAGGGCATGAGGACGACGAAGGAAACTAGACTGGATGGAGATTATTTGATTTGAAGACATAAAAGGTATCCCAACAAGAGCGGAAAATTTAAATTTGGTGCCATTTCTGCAATACGTATGTTCGTAAAAGTTATGACTTTGTGATTATTTATGAAGATATCTTTTTAGTCTAATTCATAATTATGCTTTCTCAAGGTCTAAATAAAGCTCCCAAATTGATTAGAAGTTTTTATTTTAAATGATCTCCAATATAAGCGCTCTCAAACATTAGCGACCCTGTAATTCTCCGGGCTCCCCTAATATGCCCCATCGTCTGTCATTACCTTAGTTTTCAGTACCTTTAATTTCAGCTCAAAATACGAAAAATTGAACAAATTGTACGAGTTATGTTTAATCAAAAACCATTCCAACCATTACAATACTTCCATTGTTACGGTGTTACGCTGGTATCCGCACACTCATTTAATGCAATCTAATTTATTTTAGGGCCATGTTCGTTGAGCACTCTTAGGTCGTAAAATCTGTCAAATTCATTTTTTAACTACAAAGAGTTTTTTCTACATTTGAAGTGATGCAAAATGACTTTTATTATGTTTACGATTGTCCTAACCTGAAGCTGCATAGTGTTATTGGATTTATTAAAGAAAAGAAAAAAAGTGGAAACTGTGATAAAATAAAAGTCCTGTCTTATCGATTTTTGGTAGGGTGGCGGTAAACTGGAAAAACTGAACAGCAAGCAATGGTAACTGGCCAGTTAGAATTGAGTTAAAGAGAAAATTAAAATCGGCCTGGCTTAAAATGATTCAATTAATCCAATAGGGAAATGTCTATTCTAGATTTTTTTAAACAGAACAAATTTCATAGCAGATTTGAAAAATTGTAGTAAACTGTTAACTTCTGCATAGCTTTCTCCATCAGATAGAAACACTGCGGTGGGATTTGATATGACAGATTATTATTGAGTATTTTGAGCAAAATTCTTCAGCGGCTATATAATGCCGTGAGTTATTTTAGGAGGAATGGTCCAAAGAAATGTGTAGCTAAATTTGTCGATAGTTCCTGTCAAGAAAATCTTGAAATTGCTTCACTTATGCCAACGAAAATATATAGTGGAGACGCAGATTAACAACGAAACCCACGGTGATGTAATTAAATACTAGGTTTACCGAGGTGGTATCAAGAGAAATAACCCGTCAAAATGACGGGTTTTGTAAACGCAGTGTTAAAATTAGTAACAAATGGAAATTATGAACACTGTTACTGTACTTCGCCAAGTTAAGCAGAGGAATAAAAGTTAACAACTGCTTGAAGTATTTCTACAATATTTAACATAATGGAGAAATATTTGCTAGAGTAAAATGTGGTTTATGCTACTGAAGGTCATACAAACATATTACGGGAAGATTTATACTGAACACTAGCTAGTATAGAGACATGTAACTGCGTTATGAATCTTTTGGCTTTTACTCGATTTACAAGACTGGTGAAAAGTAATTTTTTCTTCAATATTTCCTGCGCCTAGAATAATTCATGACTTAAGGACAATGAAATGAAGTATTTCTCCATTATCTAAGAAGTGAATAACAAAAAGCAAAACAAATTACTTCCGGAAAAAGGTACTTCAATTACTTACTCATCCTTGAATTTTTGTTTTGTTAAATATCAAGATATATACGTGAACTCCCCGGAAATTATTAAAAATGCAAATGGCTTGGAGAGGCAGAAATGCAAATAAGCACAAAAGAACATTTTTTTATTTCATTACTTTAATATTTTATATTCAATGTGTACATGTTCGTTTTTTGGCTTTTGTATATACAAAGGGAATGAGATGCTTACCATAATTGATGTGAAATATATATAAAAGAGACAAAGAATCCTTTAAAGGGAACAATTTAATTTTTAAAGGGAAGGAGTTAAATTTTAAGCAATTTTTAAGTATATTTGTTTGCATACAAAAGTAAATTAAGGTAATTGAGGGATTCATAGCAAAAACAACCTACGTCGATTTTTCCTAACTTTGACGTTCGACCGTATTCTGGTAAACATAGATGAACTCCACAACCAAATAAATCTAGTGCAAGGAAATATAACCGTCATAAACAAAATAAGCTATTTCCAAAAAAAACAATCTATGTCAAAAAGAATTTTAACAAGAACAAATCGAGTCCTCTTTTGTGGCAGGGGTCGTTTTTGTTCTGATCCCCTCAATTTTCTTGGACCAGATGATCAGATGGACAAAACTTTGATGGAAATTTTGAGGAAAAGCAAATGAGAAACTGAAAAGAAATTGAAACGTGGTGGTCGGTCAGTTCTTATATAATGCTGTAAAGTAGAATAAAAGTTTGGAAGCAGTGGGGTCTCCTTGATTGAGTCTATGGACGAGCGTGTTAGGACGTTGGGAGGGAAATTTTATGGAAGGGGAAATTCGACAATTTTATCCTGACAAATGTTGCAAGTAAGACACAATTTCGGCATGGAATCGTCACCTTGGCATACGATATATTTTTCTTTTAGATAGAGTCGCGAATTTCATTTCAAGAAGGATATTAGAATCTGGTGTGCCGATTATCAAATCGGTTTATTTATCATGTTGTCAGAGAGCACAAAGGCTCGACTTTCATTAAAAAAGATGAGCCAAACCAAACACCTTCAGAAAATGTGGTATTGCGACACCTGCCTGTGGAAACTAAGGATATATGTGTCACGTTGTTCAGTAGTGCTCATTATCCAAAGGATTGGAAAGCCGCTTTGAACACAAAAAGCCCTAGATGGTCACCGTGATTGTAGTCTCCTGCAGAATCTATACATAGCAGGATATACATATTATAGAAAGTGCGAAAGATACGTTCTTCTGGAGGAGAATTAGTCCTGAACACTTTTAAACATTATGATTTTGTAAATTTTAGAATTAGTTTTGAACTTCATACAAATTTTTGTATACAGAAGTTATCCAGCTTCAAATCGGCAAATTTTCCTCACTGGCATTGTAGGCGGCCATAAAGAAATGTGTCGCGATTACGCAGTTCTTATTCACACAAATATTGTATACATGAAATTGAAAAGCAATTGCAATTTGATACTTAAGCTATAATTCCGTTCAAGGATCAACTTTTCAAATGGCGAAGTTGTGCTTTTCGTTTACAATTATTGCTTTTATCCGTCTTAATTTCTTGAGCTTCTAATCCGTCCAGAAATAAATTAATGCAAAAGTATTTAACAATCACATTACAGTGCTCCCCCAAAATATAAAAGTGAAAGTTTTCGCGGAGTACTCTGAGGCCGCTGCTTTCAAACTTTTTAATATGTTTGCTCTTAACTCATTAAAACAAAACGAACAATTCATTCTAGCAAATACCGCGATGGGTCAGAAAGTTAAAGTGGATTCGTTCAACTGGTTACAAATTTCTGGAGTTGAGAGCTGCTCCTGTGCGCTCGTTGATTGACCCCAAATCCCCCAATGTCAACTTTTAAGAACATTTGCCCTTCCATCTTGAGATTATTACTCCCGATTTCTTTGCTCTTTGGCCTAATCTGGGCGAATTTTTGTTCTTTTTTCGAATGTGAGTCAATACCAAAAACTTTTGGAGCAACAGAACTGGAAAAGTTTTGTGTAACTTCATGAAGCGTATGAAAAATTCAAGTTGATGGCTCCGGGTTGCTTCTAGCTGGAATAATTAAAGCAGTCAATCCCAGATGGCCATCTGCTAATACATACGTTCAGTGCTCGTATATTATCCCAAGTCGAATTTTTTACCCTTAATCACAGGTGCCAGTCTACCAAGTTGGGAACTGACACGAATTTTGTTGTGAATAAAAACCCCGGAAGTATTCATGGAAGCTGCCATAACGATACCCCCGAGATCTACCTTTAAGAACGGTCTCGTGTACGTGAACACTTTATGGGAGAAATCTACCAGGGACTCCTGAACACCATGAATTATTTCAGATTTTATTGGGATTCATGTTGTATGAAGCTACCGTTCGAAGCTACTAAAGCGAACAGTTTTTGCTGGAATTAGTGTTTTCCAAAAGCCAAGTTGAATATAAGTTTTTAATCTCACTGGATGTTTCCTTTCAATTGAATGTGGATTACATGAATGTCGAAAAAGAGACATAGTCACACAGAGTGTTTAGCAAAAGCACCGCGACATTGTAGTGGACATTTTATTTGAAGAGCTCAGCTACCACTACATGGATGTATCCATGTGAACTGAAAGGTCTGAAATCCTCATCTTGGAAGAAGAGGTACTTTTTAGGATTTGATGGAGACAGAATTTCAATTGATGTTAACTTTAAAGTATTTGTTTTTAACGATTCCAAATTCTATAGTCTCAAAGCGAAAGGGGTTAATGACTACAGACCTAATTTGTAGAAGGGCATCTCAAAGGTTTTTGTTTTCTTTTTGATTTCTAATATCGTCTTAGTGTTTGAATGGAATGGAATCAGTGACCTATCGATTTTCGGTCGAATACTCTTACCACTAATATACCCAAAATATTTGCCCTTTTTTGTGTCAACTAATACCCTATAAAGCCACAACCTTACTTTCGACAAATGTGTAACAATTTTACAAGATGTTTTTTTACTGTGTAGCCGAAGCTCAGGGAATACTACTCTATGATGAAAACCGAAGAGTAGTGTGTTTCGGATTCGCACCGTTGGAACAATGTCCATTGAAGTTGCGATAAGAGACCGTGAGACATGCGGCATTGAACCTATGCCAATTATGTGTAAACTTATGTAAGATATGAGCCTTATAAATTAGCTCTGGGCATTTGATTGCATTCATTGCTACAGCAAGGATGTGATTTATTCATCCGAAACTATTGGTTATCTAAACCCCTAAAATGTTCAAATTGTTTGAATTTGAACTGCTCACCACATCGATAAAGAGTGGTGCTGAGGTATTTGAGATTCGTTTGAGAGTGATCAGACAGCTTTGGGTTTGGATGAGTCAAACTCCACACAACTTACTCTACTCTAAACGAAATTTTTTCAGTGTCGTCATTTACCCATCCAATTAGTGTACTCAATTATTATATGCTGCGATATTCTCTCGAGAGTCCATTACTGAGACAAATGGGTATTCAAAAAAAAAAAATCGAGCAAACCAACGTTAAAATATTGAATGAACGTAAACCCAACATTTCATATAATACGACTCAATAATCTACGTTTATTGGATGATCCTATAAGTTCGGCAAACTAACACCATTCCTGCAATAATGAACATTACGTGCGATAACAATAATTTTGTTGTTTTATTTTTATTGTCCCTTTGCCACTATCTCCGATTGAGTGCTTCTTGTTATTACGAGATTTGAAGGAAACCTGTATATTTTTTCTGCAAATAATTGTTGTTTATTGCATTGAAAGTACGACTGTTAGCGCTATCGTTGTCAGTCATATTTCTTTAAATATCATTTATACTGTCATAGCTTTTCGACTGTTCATTTGAAGAGATAACGACAGCATCAGTGGGTGGGTGTTTTTAGTTTTTATGAGATGAAAGCTTCTTACGTTTGGACTATGATGAAATATTCAGGCTGTTATGGAGGTAGTTATTTATTTAGGCGTTTATTACTTTAATTCTTATTTCGTATTATAAATTAGGTGTGCCAATATCATCAGTTAAAATCAGTAAACAGCAAGACATTTATTACTCACTGCTCTACGCACTGAAGGTGTCAGTTTTATTAATCATCACTCTCCATATATGGCTGGTGGTAATTCTCGCGATACTAACGAAACTTGTACGATTTGGATCAGCAATAAAAACAAAATATCGAAGCGAGTAACCTCAGACAGAAATAAATTTTATGAATATTGCTGTGAATTTATTTGGGAAACTTTTCCTGTGGTGTTGGTGAAGTTATGCGTCCATAAAGTAGGTCTGCATGAATGAGGTAAGCGTTAAAGTAATAGTTTTCGGGGAATTATGTGATATTTGATTACTTTATTTCTGTATTTGATTATTCCCACGTAAAAACATATGAAAAAATCACCTTTGAATTTCGGTGATTCTAGGGTTATGCATAAACTTACAATAATATACAGGGTGTTTGGTATTCCAATGCAATAACTGCGTGTGGTGATAGGTCTTATTTGACTTTGTGCCCCGGTAACGACAGTTTGTTCCTTGTACCGTACAATAACACTGCGCAATAAAAGGTATCGCTGTTAAGGTAGTAGTAACCCTTTCTTTCCTACATCCTTTAAGACGCTGTCTTCTTTGATTCCTGCCACTAATGACATTTCAGGTCCGGGCACTAACACTTCAGCCGAAAAGAAACATCTTTACCACTTACTCATTTCAAGATGATGTACACCTTAAATGTTAGCGAAAGAAGACCAGAAAGCGCCAGCTGTTGAAGACGTCCTCAATAACTTCAAATAGAAAAAAAGTCGTTATGATAAGTCCTACGAGAAAACATGCCAATAATTCTGTACTGTGCATACATTCATTGAATACTAGATAGTAAGAGTTTTTGAGGTGAAACTTTTATAGTGAAGATTGCGAGTCAGGGAAATTTTGTAACGAAATTCAAATGTAACGGGTAAGATGACAATCGACTAATCAACAACGTTGAGCAGCAAATGGCGCGATCAATACTAGGATGGTGGTCCGATTTTATCGACAGTATTCCCGAGGAGAGCAGTAAATATTAAGGGCCTCCTGCTGTGGAAATCTATGCGATTTTCAAAAATTAATTTAAAAGAAAGTAAAACAAACAAAACGACATATTGTCATCTGTGAATCTAAAAAAGCGTAAAAAATACCACTTTGGTTCAATAATGAGTTTCCCTTCTCCGTTTACGATAAAGTGGAAAGATCAAAGAGCCATTCTAAGCCATTTGAACGCAAATCTGATAAAAGTTGTTATTAACCAGTTCGATGGAGCCAATGTGGACAGCGTAGAAAAGATTCCAGACCCTCAGGGAAGCCGATGGAAGACAATCTCAAAGAAACTGTATAGCCCTAGCAATACTGAGGGATCGGCGCCTATGTTTATCGAGAGCGTCTAAGGAGCCGTCCCATCTCTTGGAAAGGTAGCCCTGCGCCCCTTTTTCTCGAATGGCATCTCAGCATACTCGAGCAGTAGTCTGACATAAGAATTGTGTAATATTTAGGTAAATTGAAGGAGAACTCCTTGGACCAAGGTTTAATTAATTCAAGCATAGAGATTCTTTTGGAAGCATTGTTATTAATATGAGAAATAAAATCCAATTTCGGATCAAATATTATTATTTTTGTCATGAATCAAATAAACTGCTGGAAATGAAAAAAATTGGTGGGGTCGAAGCTGATCTAGAAGCATAATATTGACGAAAAGATCAGAAAAGTAAAGGTGGTAAAAGACCCCTTATGGAGTATAAACGTGGTGAACTAATATAGCAAAATAAAGTTGGTTGCTTGAGCACAAATAGTTTCCTGCTATTTCCTTGATCTACTTCACATTACCTCATTCTATTTCACTTGTTTGAGACCGGCTTGTATCTTCTCGTAGGTACATTGAGTCAAAAAATCCATTGAATCAGGAAACCCAAAAGAAAAGAACATTTTTTGAAGTATTGTTCAATACCTGTATACAATTTTATCTTTACAGAGATATTTGTCTACATGTCCCTTCGACCAATGTAAAAAGTTATTAAAGATTTATTTTTAATGGTAGTAAATTATTCAAAAACTAGTGTTTTTTCGATGAACTTTGAGCTTTAATAATAATCCTGAATTTTAATAATATACAACATCCTGCATAAATCGAGACATGTGCAGATTTATTATGCCAGGAAATTGTTTGTTTGCGAAGTAAGACAATTGGAGGTTTTTTCTTAGTAACCTTTCCCAAGAAAACACACATCGTGGGCTGAGAAGAAATCTTCCCAACGAAAATCTTGTGACCTTTTATATGATATAAATATCTCAAGTAGAATCAATACAACTAATGTGTCTAGTTATTACTGATCACGAAGTAGAGATTTCATTAGATTAGGGATACTATTTTGATAGCATCCAGTATATCATTCTAAATCCAATTATATGCGAATAACAGGAATCAGATCAATACTCTTAGCGGGTTACTTTCACAGGATGCCAAACTAGCAGCTATGGCGTAAGTCAAATAATAATAGTCTAAAATCTATCACGATTCACGATATCTTCATGAGATTGGGCGTTGCTTTGTTGCCAATGCGTTTGTAGCTTTAAAATAAGGTTTTTAATAGAATGCTTAGACAGAGTATCTCTATTTCCTAGGGTCTTCATCACTTTCCGCTTCATCACAAGTCTTCTCAGCCTGTGTGCAAACATTTGCTTTAGTTCGTGCTTTTGTTTCCCTCGTATTTTTCCACTCAGCTTCCAATAAATTGACTTATCTGTATAAGCTGGGGGAGGAAAGAATTTTCACAAATAAATTTTCTCGTATGTCGAGCTCAATCCAAAAATGACGGGCAAGAAAAACCGAATTAAGACTAAAAGAAAAGAGATAAAGTCGACAGCGGAGGGAATAATCTGGCGTTGCAGACAGTTTCAAAATATTATGAGAAATTTATTATGTTTTCGTTTCCTGTGGCTTTTTCCCCCAAAATCTCTGTCACTACTTTTACCACTCCACGCCCGTCTAAGGCTTTTCCAGAAAGCAAAATTATTTTTTGGGCGCAACCTTATTAGCTAATGTAATTTGAACCAGTCTATTTAGAGCACGCCTCCGGACTTATTGAGTTCTTAAAAGCAATGAAAAAATATTCTTCAATTTCAGTTCAATGTTTTGCCCGCCCTCAACAAAATCCGTAGGGACTTGGGAAATAATGCGAAAATTTGGTTTTAAAACGTGTAGAACTCATGAATATGTAAATTGTGCAAATTAGATCCAAAAGGAGCATTCCATCCTTTTAGCATCCCAAAAGCTTTAAAAATTTGCAATTTACGGTGTGAGTGGGTATTCTCACCTGCTCTAATTTGCTATTTCACCCCGTGAATTATACCTCTTCCAAAACTGATAAACCACCGGGTTCTAGGAAATAACTAAATGCTGAATTGCCTATCCTAAACAACAAGAATGCTGCAGGGGAGGAAATAGAATGAGCAAGTGAAGAAAAGGCAAATTCAATAGGGCGATGGGTAGTGCTTTAGGGTGATGGGAACATTAAAAGATATACATAGGCTAGATTAAATATACATATGTAGGTGTATGTAAACCATAGCTATAAAGCGTAAAACTGTGTATAAGATTTCAATCCCTCCGGATATTGAGTCCTGGCTCACTTACGTTACATGTGCCAACTTTATATTTTCAATATAATTTCTCTTAATAAACTTCTTTCAAAAGACTCCCAGAAGACATCTGAAACTAACATTTCGACGTTTGTTACTTGCAAACGTTATTTGCCTCAAATCTCTATAAAGGCTACGCTGTGAAGTTTTACTTCTTTTGCAGGCATCCTCGCCTCTTTATTTTCTGAGCCTGCTTGGATCGTTAATGGTACACTGGAAGGAGTAATCTCCAGTTCTACGAAAGTTCCTCAACCATTAAAAGGCTCTATTTTTTCCTTGATTGTACACACATACTAGGAACAGTAGTTTTCTGTTTCCAGAAAACAGCCCCAATATTTCCACCTCAATTTGGACGTAATTTTCCCAGCAATCTTTCTGTATTGAAGTCAAGTCTCCACCGTGTAGTCTTTCGTTTTGGGTAATAAATTCCATACGCTCCATGATAGCTTTGTCATAGTATGGAACGGACGTAGCTATTAACTGCGCTGTTGTGTTCTTTGGAAATCACTAGAACTGTTTACTTTTCTAATTGTTTACGTACATCAAGATAATTTAATTTTGTGCCCTGTTTGCCGCATCTGCAGTCCTTTTCAAGTTCGAAAATGGTAGCCTTTTCCAGATTCTATTGAGAACAAAATCCTAAATATGCCAAGAATTTCCCTGTTCAAAATGGGTCCTGTAAAACATCATTTTAAAGCGAATTTTGCAACAAGCACATACAAATTCCGGTCATATTTGGCACATCTCCTACGAAACCCTCGTAGAAATGAAAAATGCTAAACATTTGGGATCTGTTCATCTGATTTGCTTTGCATCATTTTACGTCAGATTCTTTTCTCTCAAAAGTAAAAAAGGAATATATTTCGCCTTCTCTGATTCAATTTTCATCTCGACATTTCTTGTTAATTTTTTCTTCAAGGAGAAAAAATGCCAAAAAATAATCTTCAATATGCTTTAAAGGTAACGTATTGAAAGATTCCATCCAAACACCAGATCTATAATCTTTCATATGTACATTTAAGATAATATAATTGTATAGGGTGTCCTAGTTAAAGTAACTGATCGGGCGTCCAGTGATAGAGGTCAAGATAGACAACCACAAAAGTATTTGAAAATGTTTGATGGTTTTTTGCGATGATAATTCATCCTAAACAAGAAATATGTGTGAGTCTAGTGCCATATGATAGGGAACACTAGTGGCTTTTAAACGATTGCTTACCCACCCTCCTAGTCCTTTTCGCTTAGAAGCTACGGATTTTCAAAGACAAAATTTTGGAATTTACTTACGATTTTCTCACGCAAATTTCTCGAAAAAAGCTGTAATACATTTGTATAATCCGCATAGATATCCCTTTGTTTCGATATAAGGGATGCGTTCTCCTATTTCTTTTTGTTTTCAAGATAATCGGCCCGGAAGTCATCCTTATTCTGTATCCCTTTCAAAGCAAAAAAATATAAGATTTCTGGACCAATAAAATAAGGTAGAATTGTGTAGTATTAAAGCGACATAAAAAACGTGTCGAACTGCTTTCAAAATAGTTAAAATTACTATAATTGCTGTATGTGCCATGTGTGACAAAAAATACGCGATCAGAGATGGTTTCAAGAGGAGTCATTTATCACTAATTTTGATTATTTCAATTTTCCAAAAAAATCTCGTGTTTTGCCAGATGTGTAGAATAGTTATATGAAACTGAGGTAAGATGCCATTTACTCTAAAAGGCAACTTAACAAGGCCAACTTTCCAGCAGCTTCTTCACAAAACTATTCAAACAATTTTACGCCACCCACACAGGAATACCCCGAAATGGCAATGAACAAATTGTTCGGATCATTTGCCTGATTTATGGATCTTAGGCGTTTGTGTTGTTGTATGCTTTGGTTAAAGTTAAGTTTAGCGCTGAAGACAACCGTTCCGCAACAGTCGATTTGATGTTGTCTCGGGATTGGAGAAAACATGACCTTTTTATTAATTAACTAATAAACAAACACTCAATAAACAAAGATTACCAAGGGATTAAGAAACCCGGGCTACGGAAATTTATGTAAATCTTGACAAACGCAAGACCAGAGTGCGGTTATCCCTGATGATACACGTTAATCTTATGGCAATGTTCGAACTCCGGAACAGCCATAAACAGGATACGGGGATGTACTCCTCTGGGGTATTCTAATATCCGGAGGAGTAATTTCTTTCAGGGAAACATTTTGTAAGACGACAACAAAAATAAGCAGAAACCGAAAAAGGGAAAATATGTTGAACCACTTCGAAACGGAATTGGAGCATTAAAATTGATTTTTATGAGACTGCATAGTGAGTCAATATAAGGAAAGTTTCGGAACCCAACAGTGAAAGCAAACACGGGAATTGTGACAATAATCCTAGCTATAGGGGAGAAATCTTATATTTAAATGCAATGTGTTAGGGATTTTGGAAGAAGTACACACTTTTATTAGCTTCTGCTTCTGATATCGGCCCGTATATCTTTAATTTGCATTTAAACTGGAAAGCAATATTGCGGGTTAACCTTTGGAAACTAAAATTCATTTGAATGTCCTGTAGTGCTGTGGATAAGCCGAACCCAATTTTGGAGTATATTCCTTCGGTATTTACATATTTTCTGGGTGTGAGTTTGTGTTTTTTGCGATATTTGAACGTATTCTGGCTTCCATAATTTCATGAATTTATATTGCGTTTTCGTACACAGTTGGTGTCGTACACCCTCTTCAACGTGTACATCGGAACTTTTAATTTATTCATTTTTATTCAAAACATAAATAATGCGTTAACTGTTCTAGTTGAGTATCGGTTCCTAATTTTGTATTTGGGGGAATTTTGGTGCGTCCCTTGTTAGAGACTCTCATTTTCCCATAAAATTTTACATCGTTATGTTGGTAATTGAATTCGCACTTCAACTACATCATATATAGTGTTTTCTGATTCAATTACCTGAGGAAATTTTTAGCGTTAACATCCGACTGAGAGTACCTGCACACAGTCGCAGTTATGTGTATGATCAAGTTAAACCTTAATTTGTAGTCATATAATTGGAGAGAATTTTTATGTTATGTTTATCTCAACAAATTTAACCAGGTGAAGTTGGGTAATATTCGAATATAATTTATTGGAGAGCATGAACCCAGCCACATTCCAACACTAGTCCCTATGGGGAATCTTCATTATCCTCTGTAGATTCGTCACTTCTGTCGGAAGCAAGAGTCTCACACAAAAACATGCGGAATTTCTAGGATTGATTCTAGGAGTGATTGAAGACCGAAGTTTAACCAAATTGTATTCTACATGGTTATCTTCATTCTTCTTCACCACGAGATGAGTGCTCTAAAACCTCAGTGCAATAGAAAAATAGTAGTTAATTCTTGTGAAGGTACATCCAGACGAAGCAACAAATTGCGCATGCGCTGTGGTAATCGTGCCCTTTATTGAAATCCTCAACTAATCCACACGATTTGCCCCACTTAACCGTGCGTTCTTTAGAAAACAATATATTTTTAATTTATATTAATTTTTATTTATATTAATGCAAGTGAGATTTTGTGGCTGGTTTTGAGACATATCTATTATTAGAAGGCAAAAGAAAAAAACATAGTCGAAGGACATTTAAAAAATATATATCAGAAAAACTTATGTTGAAAATACGAAGGATTTCCGAAAACGCGTCTGGGTTAATGTCCGGTATTTTTAGAATGGCGAAAGACCAGAGGATTGTGTTGCGCCTACCTGAAATAGTTGAAATAGTTACCCAAATACAGAAAAATAATTGAAGAAACGTGGCAAATAGATGTTGAAATTTATAACGGAACAAGACCGTAGTTCCACGAAAGGCTTCAACAAATACTCCAAAAAATAGGGGGGTATTTATCAATTCATTGCATCAAAAGAAGGTTGCTTGTCAGTCATAAAATAATTTTGCCTAAGTAGCAACAAAATAGCACATGGCTTTCCGTAGGAAGGGTCGGAACACCACTAAGCTCCGTGAAACAGCCTCAGCCTAGGCGCGGCGCCCAACTTTGACCTACCACGTACGTTTTGTTGATACTCGAAAAATTCGCCCTCGCAACCAGGTCGACGAGCCCAAGTCACCTGTGGAAACTGATGCACAGGCAGTGCTTTTGGCGACCCAAACTCTCCCACATCAGTCACAAAGCATAGGTTACCCTTATTCTTCTCAGGGACGTCCGTAGTGGTATTTAGGAGAGGTAAAATAGTATTATTGTATCACATACACAGGAATTTCAAATATCCTACAGTATAAAAGAAAACAGAGAACCGTATACAGCAATACAAACATATATAAGGACGAATACTTTACATACAGCTCCGCTATCACAAATATACCCACGCCGGTGGCCGAGTGAGCTAAGGCGCATACACGCAGATTTTCTCCTCTGCTGACGTGAGATCAAATCCTGCACAGGCCGCGGCGATATATCTGGGTACCCGTGGTTGAGGCAATTTCTACTGATGAGAATTGTACTTGCGAAGCCACTCGGATGTTGTACAGTAATTCCATGCCAATAAAAGTATGGCTTACTTGCAACATTTGTCAGGTTAACTTCCCAATCTTCCTCTTCCCGAATTTCCCTCCGCCTAAGCTGTGCTTTGTGCATCATAGGGTTGTCCCCTGAGCTTAGGCAGTCCCTTAAAAAAACTGAAAGAACCCTGTAAACTAAGTAAGTAAGATAGCCCATAGGCAAAGTTGAGTAGTAGACAAATAAAAAGCATGGTGAACATTATCCACTATTTTAAATAATACATCATGTAATTGTGCCTGACCACCCACCCTTTCAGATAAAGAGGCAACAGCCGCGATTAAGTAATCAACTGCTTTTCATTTATTGACTTTCTTTCAGGTCGAGAGTTCGACATTACAGGGCAAAATATCAATTTTGGCCACCCCATCTATTTTGTCAGAATACTTACCTAGTACTGTAATAATTTCTATAGTATTCTCTTAATTCTATTCAGATAGATTATAAAGTAAAATCTTAAAATGATATCTTGAGGGAAAATTTGTGTTAGAAGTGTGCGTGCTTTATATATTTACATATTACTCTGCGCACATTTTGGGTGTATTTTCTAGTCTTTGTATAAGAAAAATTGGGTTTCAAAATGATGGGGGGAAGAGGGACGGAATAAATAGTTAAAATTAATATAAGTGGGTAGATTTGGGCATATCTTAACCGTGAATAAGTAAACCAAAAGTCTTTTTGATGAACGCACCTATCTGAGTTTCACTCGATATTTCCTTTCACCTTTCTTGTATTTACATCCTCTTTCCTTACTTACGTTCCGTTCAAATTTCTCTGAATAGGTATACAATATTGTATTCAAAACAGCCTGGTCATTCAAATGTATTCACAGTAGCTGTCTGCCGGCTTCTTTCAGTAACTCTTTGAAATTGAGTCACTTGATAAAAGGAAATGAATTCGTAGTAACTGAAATATAGAAATATACGAGTACTTTTAATTAGGAGTCTATTCAGCGTTGCCATGAAACTTCCGTTTCTGCCTCGAAAGTTTCTCAGTTGACAACATACAAAACAATACATTTGCTTGCGGAGAATGGTAGGCACGTAAAGCGTTTGCTCTTTGAGTAATTTAACTAGCTCCTTCAGATGTTAGCAACGGGGTCCTTCGTATTCACAATATCCTATTTGCCGGGATAGATTTGAACAGAACAGGAAGATGTTTTGGGCGTATTTTAGAAACCTGGGTTTTTGTCTCAGTTATGTGGTTGACTGCAGTTTCCTAAGAAGCTGAATAAAATCAAAACAAAAAAAAAATTATCCTTAATTTTTTAAATAATTTAATTTCAGAGAGTTTTAAGGTAGTGGGAGGGTGTAAAGAGGTCCTGACAAGTAATTAAATTATAGTTGCATAAAAATTACTCATTATGAAAAGAAATTGTTGCTTAATCTTAATCTGATTTATTCTTCTATTGTTTCTATTGCAAACATAAGACTGTGTAGTTGTTCCCGTTGTAGCGAGTTTCTTTGCATTCGCTGATTACTCTGGTTTTGAAAAAAGCAATTTACTATTTAGTTTCAAGCAATGAGGAAAAACTGTTGCACACATCCATACCAAATTTTGATCGCGCCATTTTTTAAAGGTATTGCCTAAGCTTAGAGAAGAAACCTGTAGTATATACAGCATAGTTTATGTTTCATATGAAATTGAACTATAGAACATTTCTATGGTTTCGGAAGCATAATTCTCGTCAGATGTTTTTTTTAAAGGTGTCGTCTAAGTTCAGGGGACCACCCTCAACTACTGGTACCCAGATAAATTACAGTGACTCTGTAGCCTCAGCGCTAGACTATTGATTTTTTGTTATTTTAGTTAAAACATGTTAAAAGCAATGATGCGTAAATTGTCTACATAATGTAAATTAAGCCATTGTTGACGTGTAAAAAATGGTGCAATCGTCGTCACAATAGTTTACGTAGACAATGTAATCTATGTCAACAATGTAGACAATGAACACTATATGAATTAAATTCTCAAATGAATTTGATAAAGAGATAAAAGGACTGTATGAATAAACTTGAGATGACCTATTAGCACTAATATCCGCAAACAATTTTTGTTATTGTTTGTGCATTTATGTATAATTTAGAACATCTTGTTCGCCATATTGGACCCGTTATTTTGAATTTCAAGAATTGGACTCCAGATTGGAAATCTGTGACCCCCAAAAACTTGTATCGGCTTATTTTCATGACAATCGCAGAACTTTACAAAAAATTGACATTTACGACAACCATATTTTGTCCGCTAACTTGAATTCTTAAAAGCTAATATCAAATTCAAAATAAGCAACTCCAAAGATTTGTGAACATTCCGTTGACATTTAGAAAATATTGTCCGTCATATTGTGTCCACCATTTTGGATTCTAAAAATCCCGCTCTACAATTGAAATGAGCAACCTCGAAAACATATATATGCGTCTTTTCATGACGATCGCAAAAACTTTTGAAAAAACTTCAAATCTCCAACTTTAATAAATAAAATCTTTATATGGCCGCCCTCTGAAATGGTTGCCCAATTTATTTGATTTTCAGGCAAGACATTTTAATTTTACTAAAGTACTTGTGTGCCGAATTTTATTCATCTAC